>VOQK01042589.1:0-12930 GCA_015052645.1 Benitochromis conjunctus | reverse complement strand
AAAAGTTTGGCCCCCCCCCCCCCCCCTCCCGGGTGTTTACAGCTTTGACTTGTTAATCGATTTAAAAAAGAATTTTTAAATACCACCGACATCTGACTGAGAAGGCGACAAGAGCTGCAGAGAAATGCGAGATCTGGGTAGATGGCGATGCGCTCACAGAGAAGCATTCGTTAGTGAATGAGATGCAGGTCTGTTAACGGTGAGCGACAAATCCCCATCTAGAAATAAAAAAAGAAAAATAGAGAAAAAAAAGTCTCCCATAAAACCTCATGGTCCACCAGAATCGATTAAACACTCAGAGGAAGCACCCGCCTCACGTATTTATTGCTACATCAATTAGCTACTGAGAAGGAAACACAAGATTTGAGTCAAATGTAAAGAGTAGAGTTTTAGTTGTGAGGAAACTCCTTTTTTTTTCTCATTGTTTGACATAGTAGTCCATCCACACCATAGGGTGGTATAGTGTAGTGGTCAGTAGTGTGGAGTAGTGGTTAGGCGACCCAACCAGAGGGGAGAGACGAGGGTTTCTACAGTATCTGTACATCTATTTACATTCTTCCTGCTCTGCTGCAGCTCTCGAACCTTCTCGGGTGGTCTGTGGACACATTTTCAGCCCCGTGTGACGACGTGTGCAGAGTCGAGTCAGTCAGAAGTTTGGAAATTTAAGGGCTCGCTTAATTCACCGTTTTGCGGAGAGTTTGATGTGGTGGATAGGCTTCTCGCATGTGCACAGTGACTGCGAAGCCACAGCTATCAGAGTCGTGACCTTTTTGTTCGATGCCAAATGAGAAACTCTAAGGTTTCGTCATTTTTCACCAATCAGATGTTTCAAGGAACGGACAGGACACCTCCTGCACAATCCTGTTGTGTAAAAGGGAAGAATCTGTGTGATGAAAATGACTACTGAGGTTCCCAATGTTGCATATACTGCGGAACAAACTGAAGGGCTTCATATGTTATATCACAAACTGTGTGTGGTATTATTGCCACCTGATAATAAGTCTTTCCTTTAACTTTTCTCGAACCAATTAACAGATCAAAGCTGTGCACCTGACCACAGAACTCCCAGATTAAAACAAACTCTGCTCTGCGCTGTCTGGGGGGTAAAAAGGGTAGGGTGTTTAAGGAGGGGGCGGGGTCACGCAGGATACAGAAGGGTGAGGTAGGGTCAGTGGTCAGAGAAGGGAGGAAAAGTCAGGAAGTCTTAAGTGTGGACAGAACAGGCTCGGGGGTACCGCCGTCGTGGTCTTGTGTGGTGTTGGTAGTGGGCGGCGTAGGCGAACGCAAAAGGGGGAGAGTGGGGGGGAGGGGGATGAGGCGAGGGAAGCGTGGATGGGTGAGGAAGCTGGTCGACAGGTCCGCCATGGGTCTAACAGTGGTGCGGCTGCAGTCTGTGGGAATGTGTGCCCGTGTAGCTGTTGTCACTGGAGCTGCTCTGGAGGCTGTACTGGTCCTCCTCCTCGCCGTCGCTGATGCTGTCCACGCTGTCTGCCTCGACAGGTGTGAACTCCATGCCCTCGATGTCCACCTCTGCACGCAAGAAGAAGGAGAAAAAATACACAAGGTTTTTTTTTTTTTTTTTAGCATTGTTCGAAACGGTTCAAGAGAGAAGAAACTGTTTATTTCCACACAACCAATACGTGGGCACATTTATTAGGGAGCCCGCTGTGCCTGCGGATTAAACCTGGATTTAGGCAGCCATTACCTCCGCGCAAACAGGCAGATCTTTGTGCCCCAGCAGATAATCCCCGTTCATTGACAAATAACTGCATGTGTGTTACCTCGTCCAGGATAATCAAACATACCTCAACAGTTCAAACTAAGCATTACAGAGACATCTGAGACACACAGAACCGGCTCGTGGAGTGTTTACAGTGCGCTCTAATAATACGGCACACGTCTACATGCAATCCAGGAAGCTGTGATTGGCTCTTTAAGGACAGCCTACCTTGCTCTGAGTCGGTGGAGATGGTGGAGCCCATGCTGTCGGTGCGAATGCGCTCCACGGATCCGGACACGGAGAGCTGCTCCAGGCGGCGTTTGAGGTAGCGGTGCTCTCTCTGAAGCTGCTCCTTCACATTTAAAGCCTTCCTATCCTGCTCTTCCAGCTTCTGCACACAAAGCACACACAAAAATGCAGAAATATTAACGGCCATGCTTACCAGATCGGACCACCTGCCTGTTTACTCTCTGCCTTTAAATATGCGACTGAAGTATACATTAATATACATAATTGCATACTTAAGTCTGGTTAGAAGCTGTTCTGCAGACATGGATTTTTTTTCATCTGCAACCTCGGTCCATCCCTGTGCAGGGTTCTAGTAATTGTCTTGTCTTTACTGCACACCACATAATACGCATGGTTAAACCCACAATCCAGACCAAAAACGCTTCCTCTGCAGTAAAAGACAACACTACTTCCTATTGTGACGACCACGGTGTTTTCCTATTGTATCATTGCTGCAGGGTGAAGTATTACTTTTGCTGAAATATGGATATTAGTTCTTGTTTCTGATCTCATCAAGTTAACAAAAAAACAAAATGAAACCAGATTTATCTTCCATCTGCTTTAAATCAGATCTCTGTCAAAGTTACAACACAACATCAAATTTGAACATTTAATTGGGGAAGTAGCCAAATGACTGTGTGGGGTTTACAGGTTTGAAACTAAAAATAAACTTGAACTCAAAGTCAAATTTTGACTCAGAGTGGGGTTCGATTTTTTTTTTTTTGTGTGCCCTAATTTGTATATGAACGTTTTCGGTGGTGAATCAAAGTGAACTCGCACATGCAGGCTTTTGTGACACAAGAAGAAACGGGCGCAATGCCGAGAATTAGCGCAGGTCGTCTGAGCAGAGAGGACATGCTTAGTAAACAGGAAATGAAGGGTTAAAACTCGCTACGTCTGGATTTTCCACCAACCACACTGTTGCTGCTTGTAAACAGCAAGATCAGTGCGGCGTGTCCTAAAGTCTACTTATAGTTGGTCTTCTACAGCACGGGTACAGGAACTGCTGCTACGTTTTTTAAGCTCCGCTCACTGGTGCTGCTGCACAGCATTTTATAGCACGTCACTTGGTGTCTGTGAACTGAAACAGTTTAATAAACCATGGAGGAAAAACTGGCCAAACCAAATATTAAATACAGTATCTAAAGATCAGCCACAAAATCTCCCACACATTTCACTTTGAAGGCTCTTTGTAAGGTTTTTTTTTTCTTCCTTTTTGTTTGATTTTTATTTTCATCGAGCACCGATCCATCCTGATTGAAAGATTTCAAAACAACGACACACTTAAAGTGCAGAAAAAATGATTTAGAGGAAACAGGAGAAGTAGAGCATGAAGCTGGTACAGAGAAGATTTTTAGATTACTCAGTTTGCTTAGTCTAGAGGTTGTCATGCTTCTTCACGTATGAGCCCACTTCCAAAAGCATATAAAAAAAGTTAAGTCCTCTCACTTGGATCTAATTTGGTTTTTAATTAAATAAAGGTAAAACAGTAGAATTAGCAAACTCATTTTTATTCATTTTTCTTCTCCTGGGTGTCCACACCCATGCACAGTGGCTCAGTGCCCCTCCAGGGGGGGTCTTCCCACAGTGTAAGAATCAATGGTTTAATTCAGAAAATAAAATATAAAGAAAAAAAATGCTGTCATCAAACACAGTGTGGCGATAAATATAAGAATGTTGAAGAGATGGTGCAGAAAGCTGCTTCTGGTCAGAAGGAAAAAAAAACAAAAACACAAAAAATTTCGAAGAGTTGACCGGATTCGTGCAAAATTAAATCGCTGACAATGGACAGCTGAGAGGATACTGATGGTTACACCCTCGTGCGGTACAGAGGGGATATGCTGTGTCACAACACACAATAAGACAGCTGATGTTTGATGCTGTTTCACTAACACGAGGCATTTTACAGAGCAGCCCTGGTAGTTTGTTTGACTTGAAACGACAACTTCAAGCTCCACTTTTCGACTTTAATCTTAAAATGAACGATATTTTTTTTCTTAAAGTAGCCCTAAATGCTTGGTGAAAACATTAAACATTAAAACTGTATGCGTCACTTAAATCCAACATGCGATGTTGCCGTGTGAACACTTGAATGATTCATAAGGTTTGTGCAGGTTTTAGTACCTTGATGTGCATCTTGGCCCTTTTTAGCAAGCTCAGAGTGGTGTGTCTCGTGCTGTCTGGACCCAAAGGCACCAGCTTCTTCAACTGCTCCAAGTAAAGCCGTAGTTTGGCACGTCTGCAAGCACACAAGCACACACAGAAGTGAGTCAGCACACATCCACTGGCAGAAAGTGAGAAAGCACCTCCACAAACAGGGCTTATCTGCATGAGAAACACACACCGTTCCTCGCACACCGATTTTTCTTTTTTACACGTCCTGCTCTCGTACTTGCAAACTCGAGCGAGCGAATGCTGCGCGATCGTGGCCTGACGCTCTTTTGCACGCTTGGTTTCACTGTGACTTTGGGCTTGACCGTGAGACATTTTCAAAGGGTTTAGGGGTTCAGAGGATCTGTGGTTAGTCATGTTCAAAGCTCCTCATCCACAACAAAGCGCAGGCTGCGCTGTACTTGCGCAAAATTGACACAGAGAGTCTTGCACCAGCCTACATTGACTGTCACTGCTGTGTGTAATGATCTGAGACGAGCTACGTCAAACAGTGATTAGTGAAACTAATCAAGAGTTCACGAGCAACTGCAAATATTATAACAAAAACAGTGAGAAATACTATGTTAATGATTAGATTGTTAGAAATCCAGCCACGGTTTGTTGTAAGCTAACATGTGACACACACACACACACACACACACACACACTGGTGTCTGGCCCCTTTCATTTATGAGGTGATTATTCATTCCCCAAACCTGCACACAATTTTCTGAACACATGTATGTGCACACGCTCACCAGCGTATGGGCAGAGTGCCACAGTGCTACACACTGACCTAAATATCGCTGCGCATATTATAGTAGTCCCTTTCCAGCACAGCTGTCCAAACCTTGTGTGTGCAAAATGGCAAACCCACCGTACGCTAAAACCGAGAAAACGTGCAAAAGAAGAGAAAAAAAATTAGTCACCAATCAAAATGGCTGCTGTGATAAGCTCGCAGAGTGAAACTGTGAACCCTGCATCCCTGCCAAAGCCCTGCAGGCCAACAACCCTGCCCTGGGTCCTCGAGTAAACAGCGTCGTTTGGATGTTTCTATGAGAGACAGTGAAGAGTTAAATTTTTTTATGGATACTGTATGTTATTTAAAGGAAGACCCTATCAGCAAGATCCCCTCTCTGACTTTGCTCCATTCAGAGTTGTTCAAAAAGGCCTTTGAATCCTCCATTAGTCAAGCTAGTCCATGAACTGTTTCATTCTTCTGAGCTAGCCTTCCCTCCACCACCACCACCACCACCACCACCAGTACTGTTTTTCTCCTGTTCCTTTGAGGAACTCTGACTAAATGGTAAACAAACTCCAACAACACAAGGTCTCCTCCAGCCATCGCTGCAGCTTAGATAAATCCAATCAGAGAAATGAGGCTCTCTTTGAGTCCACGGTTAGTGCGCAATCATACACAATCTTTACACACACTGTGTTTTTTCCCCCGACTATTTTTCAGGAAGGGCGTCACCTGCGTTTTTCACGCACAGTGAGACCATCTCAGTAGTCACGTCTGTTTCACTTAGACCTCGGCCAGAGACATCCTGCAGGCAATAACTGTCACCAGTCTCACTTCATGCACAGTATTGACTTTGAGGGATTTGATTGCGCAATTATTCATAAAATAATCTTCAAAACAGTAAGATATGCCTTTAATAAACAATGTGTCGTCTCTCTACAGGTGCACATAGGTGTGTGAAAGGGTCATGTGAAAGTGCTCTCAGTCTTTTATTACCTCCTCTCCCAGGAGGCAAGTCCGCCTAACCCCCCATCCGCTGAACCCCTTCAACTCTCTGCTCCACCCTTCCAACACTAACACACCCTCATCCCACTGGAAAACAAGTGTCTTCTGAGGACAGGGGTGGGGGCCACCTCCAGCTTACCCCAGTCAAGCCACATGAAGCACTTGGTCTGCAGCCAGGGGAAGCAGGCAGGGAGGAACAGGGGGTCTGCACCAGCGGGGGAAGAAGAGGCGTGTTTTTTCAGGGGGGGGGGAGAGCGGGGTCCGAGCATGTGGATGACTTTCTCTCAGGTTTGAAAAAAGGGCCCTTTGAGCGCAGTGTGCTCAGCTGCACTAGGCAGCGCTCCATACACATCATCCAAAGGGTAACTTGAGCCAATGGGCAACCATCTAGCACCTCACCCCACCCCCACCGCTCTCTCATAGCGAAAAAAAAACAAAAACAAGGCGTTTCCCTGAATTCTCTGCCCCGACTACCCACCTTAAAGAAAACTGTTTTTCCGTGTTTTTTCACCAACGTTATTCATGTATGCTCGCCTCATATTTTACCTGGCACGAAGAAGAGAGAAGTATGCCCTGGTGCCCTTTGACCACATAAGAAACAAAAAAGTTAAGAGTTAAATGCACAAACTCGCCACCAAAGAGAGAAGACCACACCCGTGTTTTCTGCAGCTGCAAAAAGATAAAAAAAAATAAAGTGAAAAGCTGCCGGGACTAAAATGAAAATGTTATTTTTTTAAACAGACATGCTGCTAGGATTGGCCGATTCGCCAAATATGTGGGCTAACAGCTTCTTAGCGAGGGATTTATGTGTAACATTTTTTCGCTTTGCTTTGCCGGTTTAGTTGCCTGCATCCTTTAGAGCAGGCGTGTCAAACATAAGGCCAGGGGGCCAGAATTGGCTCAGGAAAGACTCCACTAGACAGGTTTAGAAAACCTGAAGGAGGCCCCCCCCCCCTTTTGCCATCCATACTACACCAAAGTGTCAGAACACTTTTAATATATGCCCAACTTTAATATCTAAAAGTGAACATGAAGAATTTGTAGGCCAGAGACAAAATATTTGTTTCCAGAAGCTCTCTGGTTTACAAAGGTTGTGCGTTCATAGTTTGAGAGTACATCTGCTATCGTGCAATAACGAGTCAGTCTTTAAGAAGCTTTAGTTTTTAGTTTTTCTGCATTCATATACAATGACTGCTGGAGACAGGTGGCTGTCGGCTGCACCTGAAAAGTTAGTCATCGCCGCCCCGTGAAAAAGTCAGTCTGTGACAAATTCTTCTAAAATCTGATCTCTGCGGTAAAAAAAACAAAAACCTACTTATCTTAGCAGATCTTCAGGTCATGAATCTGGTGAACAAAAACCCACTTGTTCACTATTTCAGATGAGATGACTGATACCGCTCTGATATCTGAACACTAACTATGAAGGTGAAACCAGCACATGGTTAGCCTAGCATTACATAAAGGTTAAAATGAGGGGAAACACCTAGCTTTTCCCACACCATCCCCACTAGTTAACCTTACAGTAACAACAGGGTGCACTCCGCCCCGGCCAAGAAGAATCAGGCGCTTCCCCTGTGTAAAAACAACATCTCTGTCAACACACGCTTAGCTGCATATAATTAAGAGAATTAAACCTGGCACGTGTGTCCCTGACAGCTCCCTCGCATTAGCAGCAGCAGCATGGGTTCTCCCGCCACGAGAAATTTTTCTTGAGCACACAGCCGATTCGGAGCGAGGCTTAGGACCCTCTCTCACTCAGGTTTGTTACTTAAACAAGCCCCGGTCACGCAGTGTCTATCAGATTGCCTAAAACTGCCGTGCAAAGCATGGCCCGAGATGAACACATATGCTATGTTAATGATGGGAAGCAGACAGCCCCCCGCCACATGGTGGTGAATCACTGCAAATTTTCGAATTTGTCTGGTTTGAAAATGGATGGATGGGCTTTGATTTGAGGTTGAAGCAGATTTTGTTTGAGAGGGGTTGGGCTTCGTTATACAACGATATCAATATTTGCAAGATGTCTCTTTTTGTTTGTTTGTCTTAGAAAAGTTTGCAAATGAAAACTGCTAAAACTGCAAAATCAGCTCGCCCCATACTCTTGCCTGCACTTGAGGATTTAATAGTGAATCTGCTTGATCAACTTGTTTTCTGCCCAGAAATCACCACCTGACTGTTCTCACGTGCTGCCACCACGGGACGATTGTGTCTGATCTCTGGCCTTCCCTCCCCCTCCATCTTTTCTCTCCATCAGCAGCTCAGTGCCAAAACAAAGCACAGACTAAGAAGGGAGGTGGAAAAAAAAGGAACTTTTGCTCAGAAAGCTGCATGTGCTGAAACTGGAACAAGCTAAACCGCTGACTTGCGCTCCAAGGTTGTCGGGTACAGATTGGGCCATTCTCACAGACCTCCTCACACTCTAGGCCTTGGAAGGAAAACAATATATCTTGTTTTCCAGCCCGAGTGCATCTGCGGCAGGCTGGGTGTGCACGTTAGGGGTATTGATGTATTGTGCACCAGAGGAAAAAGGTTGCAATGACCATTTGTGCAGTGTTTACGCACACACACACTTTCCTGGTGGACACAGTGTCCCTCAGGAGGCTCCATCGGCACACAAAGGGCCTGAGAAGGCGAGCTAGTGCAAACAACAGACCTTCACCCCTCTCTCACTGTACTGTTTAATGAGCTCACTGCAGCCCAGGACATTCCTCCACCCATATGCACAGGACTGAGTGGCTTGTCTGGCACAGGGCCAGTCCTACTAAACAGAGGTCAAAGGTCATCAGAAGCCATGCTGCAATGCTAGCTCTCACCGCCAGAGCTGCCCCAATACCCAGAAGCAGAAAATGCAACAAACACGCCTGTTTGTTTATTTTCCTTTTGAACTGAGCCCTCAAGACACCAAGATGAAGAAGAGTTTCTGATCAGCTCAGCTTTAAGCAGGCACAGAATTGCAATCATTCGATCTCAAAATGCATCTGAGAGGATCTAAAAACTGTGTTCTTGAGGGCTTGTTATTCTTATAGTTTTATTCCTTATTCTTCAGGAAAGCTTTAAAAACAAGCTTAGGACAGTGTATTGTACCACAGCTGTGCATGCATATGCATGTGGACTTAGTACTGATATTTTGTGCATGTCCACTTCAAGTTTTACCTCCAAATAACCTGCAGTAGTTAGTTTGGGTTGTCATGTGATAACATCTGTTTTTAAAGGAAGGTTTACTTAAAACCCATGTGACTCTCTGACTGCTTGTTTGATTATATGACGTAACCATAGACTGCATATAAAAGACGGACATAGGCACCGTGATGTCATACATTCAAGTCACATTTTAAAGCCACTTTTAACCTTTTGGCTGCTTGTGTTTTTTTTCCTCAGATCCGGAAGTGTCACACAGATTCTGAAACCTGGTAGTAAGTACAATTAACCACAGCAGAGCTTGTTATTAGTCAGAAAACAGCACCATAAACACGGTCGATAGGTTGCAGCTCAGAGACTCGAATTTGCAGCGAAGCATGAGCAGTCTAGTCGCCATAAATGTGCCATTCAAAGCGACCACGCTTCTTTTTATGGCGTAACTTATAAGTTATAAAAAATGCACTACCTGTACAGTTACCATCCATGAAGCCATAGAAACCAAAACAATTTTTTTGTTGTTTGCTATAAACATGGCAATTTCTGCTAAAGGTATATATCAGGTTGAATACATCTTCAGGAGTGAGAGAGCAAGGAAGTATGAGTTGGTGAGAGACCCTGCCCAGGGGCCTGCTGACAGAAACGCAAAACACACCCAGCCTTTCAGCAGCCCTTTATTAGTCTCACTGTCACCCTGCAGGCCTGCCCTGTAAGTGTTCCCATTTAACAGCGATCTCACGAAAAACAAGACGGCAGAAAAATAAGTCAGGCTCATGTGAAACTGACAGAGTGGTTCACCACGCTGCCCACGCCAGTGAGAAGAAAGGCACGCACCGAGGCGCAGGGAGACACAAGACGTCTTTATCTCGCTCATATGAAATGTCAGTCGTCTGGAGCGAGTTGTGTTTGTTTTCTGTCATCGGGGACGCCACACCCACACGCCCACTGTGTGCAGTGACAACTGTGTAAGGTGAGACAGACGGATACAAGTCCCCCATAAACACATTCTCCTGACGGCAGGAACATGGAGCTCGCGCTCACATGACTCTGCTCTCACACGCGAGGAGCAAACAGAAACCTGAACACACACACGATTGCAGCAAAGCAGGCAGAGGGAGGTTACTTCACTTATCGGTGAAATACTCTAAAGGAAAAGCTCAGCATGCTTTTCTGGTGATTAAACAACAGGAAAGAGTAGAAGCAGTTTGTTGCTCACTCACTGTAGTACAATTTCCACAAAACAAACTGGAATTTCCACAGGGCATGCTTGGGAATGCCAAGTAATTAGATTCATTTGATTGTTTTCGTGTACTCAAACAATCCCCCTTGTGCGAGCGAGGATCATTACAAAATCCCTTTCTCAGCACAGCCAGCTTACTGCGGTGTTAACAGAGAAACAGATGTCAAACAGATTTTAAAGGGGCGAGCGTGCGAGCGAAACAGAGATGGCGGGGGCTTAAAAATAGAGGAAGGTTTTTCCTCTGCACATCCCATTTCAATGCAAACGTCAGATGACAGACCTGGACATTAACTGCCTTCCGCTGCGTGCCATGAAAAGTACATCTCGCAAATCTTGGGACAGACTAGCAGAGACAAGTTCAGCAAGCACCATAAACACGTTCCCCTGTCATGGGGCGCTCTGGTTTTATAATGATCCTTGTCAATGATTAACATGCAGGAATCTAGTGGCATGAGAGAGGATTCCTGGCTCCATGTTGACTGTAAAAGATGGAGTTGTTTACATCTGAAGGAGGGTTTTAGAGCAGTGGGGTGGGGTCCTGTATGAAGGTTTCGGCCTGCCTACGAAAAAATCCTGAGGGGTCAGGAAAAGAGGAAAGAAGAGATTTCTACTACTTTCAACATCTACGTTGCTTCTCCAAGGAGCTGCTTTAGAGCTCGCTTACCAAAAGGTTTAAAACTACTGCTGGACAAAAGTGCAAAACCAGAGTGCCTGCAGCTGCAATCCTGTCTATCAGTGCATAATCATACAAACATTCACTTGGGGCTCACTTGTGCCAAAAAAGCAGGCAGCACCGAATGTGAAGCATTCTAGTAATACTCGGCCTGCTAGTTCTGTGACCCCACCTGCCATCCATCTTCAAACTTTCCCCCTAAGCTGCCTCTCTTATTTAACTCTGCATTCCAGTGTATGTGTGTATGCTCCGCTGACCTGAATTTCAGGGTGCCTGGCTCACACACATAACAGCCACGTCCTACGCTGCCTCGAGTTCCTCCCTTCAGCAACACTCAAGAATGTCTTTGTCTCCTCCTTCTCCACCTCCTCCTCCTCCTCAGCCTTGGCCGAACCATGAATGGCTCAGTCATCGCACTTCTGTCTCCCTGCTCGCCTCCTAGTTGCGTCTTTCTTTAATTGCTCTCTTTTTCCTATCCTGGAAACCCCAAAGCTATTCACACACCTTGTTAAAGTGCATCCTACACTGCTGTTTTTTTACGAGCACCGACTGTTTTGTGCCAACGAGTCGAGTTTACTGCGGAGAACGCAGCAGCAGTAACACCTGAGCTGGAGCGGGAACATTCTTGTGTAAATGTAGGTCTGAAATATCTGCGTTATGTGTAAAAATACCCCCCGCCCAGAGCAAATCGTCCACGGGCTTTACACAAACCGGGTTTGACCCAAGCAAAATGATGAACTTCTTAAAGCTGGGTGACCTTAGGGTGGAGAAATTCCACATGGGAGCACTGCTGCTGACGTCCAGCTGTGGCCTGTTTGTTACCCTTTAGTCACACACAGCTCAGCTACAAACCCAGACTGTCCTGTGCCTACATGAGTAAACACACACACACACACACCAGTTTGGACAAACCTTTTCTTTTACAAGCCAACATGACCACATGTATTAGGTATGTAGTATGTAAAGCATCAGCTAAGCCAAACTTTACTCTCTTTACCTATGCTCATGCAGGTAACGACGCAAACCAATAAGGACTAGTTCATGTTACATTTCGATTGTACGTAGATAGATATATAGGGTTTTTCTTGGTTATCCAACATGTTTTTAATGCCATTAGCAAAAATCCATAATGGAATTTTTAATCCAAGACAGAGCTACACCTTGTTTAGGCTCTAAAAAGTCAAATGTTACAACTGACCTATTTTTAGCGTACACAAATGTACGTCTGAGGAGTAGTCCCCTGCAGTTGTGTATTCCTTTACCTCTAAGTTCACTGTTGAAGCTGGGAGTGGTGTCACTCCCAAGCTGATTGTGTTCCAGCAGTTGTAGTAGAGGTCGGAAAAGCGAGGAAAAACTGGATTTGTTTTTGCTCATACGCAAAGTAGAGCCATTCATGCATCTCTAGCGACACAACGCAATCCCTGTTTTTTCTAAAACACACTGCTGCAGCACGTTTGTGGGCAGAACCCCGTCACTGGGATTCTCAAACACTCAACAGTGTCAATGCAGACTACAAGTTTGACAGTTTTACTACTGTTTACATGCTCTGTCGACATCTTGGATTGCGATGTCGTTGGTGGGGCTTTTCTGACTTTCCCAGTTGAAAATTCTCACTTGGAAGTCGTGCTTTCTGATTTCCCACTTCAAATGGAAGGCAGCATTAGATCAGAGAGGGGAGAACTGCAGGATCAGGGCTGTCAAAGTTCAAACTAAGCATCCTTTCCCCCTCCAGTCTTTGCCTGTCTAAATTTTATTTTTATTCCCACTGCATCTTTAACTCAACCCAGATTGTTCTCTTTTTGTCTGCAAACTGTTTTTTTGTATGTGTGTGTGTGTGTGTGTGTGTGTGCAGGTGTGCGTGTGTGTGTGTGTGTGTGTGTGTGTGTGTGTGTGTGTGTGTGTGTGTGTGTGTGTGTGTGTGTGTGTGTGTGCTGCAACTGTGCTACTAGACGAGAGTGAACCAGAAAACTGGTAAG
>VOQK01042587.1:7814-19633 GCA_015052645.1 Benitochromis conjunctus | reverse complement strand
TGTTAGTGGGATGCTGTCTGCTGTCAACTGTGTTTACGCTTGTGTCAAATGCTTCTCATTTTTAGTGCAGTCTGATCACTTAAAATCTTAATTCGCTGAATTAATAGAGGTGGAAGAAGCACTTTAGAAGACAAGATTTACATGATAACAGTGGCTGCTGCTGCTAATATATCTTACATGGAAAAAAAAACAAGCAAATAGGCTTTGAGAATCCCTTAGAAGATTTGGCCTATTTGCCAGATTTAAGGGGATTTATTTTTATGTTTGAGTCATGTAACCCAGATAGATTCTTACAGCTGGTTGTGCCAGGTTTATTTTTTTTTCAGCTGGAGCTTGAGTACAGTTAGTGATCTAATAGAGACTAGCTTCTCGTGGCAGTGCCTCACCAGCGACAACAAGGTGTTTGTTCGCCGCGCTCTTTTTGTGGCAGTTTTTTTACTTTTTTAATCGTACAGCTCTGTAAACGCTAACACCACGAGAGGTCAAAACACTTACATTTGGTCCACTTTGTAAAAATGTTTCGGCATATCTCATCTTTGCACACTCATAAAAAAGGACACACACACAGTCTAAATTAAATTAGTCATTTTGCCCACTTCCAGCGTGATCATCCGCACCGAAGCTACATTAGAACATGGTTTGGGTTTTTCTTGCACTATTTATTAATTCTTTTAGAGGAATAGTTCAACAGTTTGTTGCCTGGCAACCTAGTGTGAAGTTACTTCACAGTTAATCTGACACTCCCCCCACCCCCCACACTTAAAACCACAGGATGTCCTTGTTACACTTAGGTTTATTTTTTTTTCCAGAATAAATAAAGTAGATGCAACATCTTAATTAGTGATGTTTTGAGGTCCCTGAAGGCAATTTCATTATTGTTTGATTGCACAGAACTGGTTCTCTTCCTAACGCTCATTCCAATTATTATTATTTCTTTAGGCTAGGTTAATTATTTGCTGCCTCTAGCATTAAATTTAACGCACAGACATGCAGAGGTGGCATCAGTCTTCTCATATACTACATAGCGTGTTGTTTAAAATGCTTTTTAAATGTGCAATTTAATGTTTTTTTGAAAACTTGAAGATGCTTCCTGTCTGTGCATGGATTAGGTTGGTCCTTTGGAGCTGCCATTACTAAAAGTCAAAAATGTCACGTGAAAGAGCATTTTCAAACGTATTCAATTTTGAAGAAACACTTGAAGTGAATCCACTGGCATTAATCATTAAAAACCCTACTGTGTGGTAATTCTGCGTGAGAAAACATCCCTGTGTATTTCTGAATGTGTGCGTTTGCATCGGGCAGATGCTTCGTCCCGGCCTCCCTATCCCTCCCCCTGGGTCAGCTGTCATCACACAGACGAGATCAGAACAAGATAAAACCAGTGCCACAGCCTCCGCTCTCTGTCCTGAAGTTTCTTGTGGAAAAGTGCGACCTTCAGCCGCACGGTTTAAGGAGGTGCGTGTGAACAGCCACAGTACAAAGCCCTCATGTCTGCAGTCCAAAGCCGAGGGCCCTCATTGTGTGTGTCTGCTGTGAAGCCCTCAGGAGATTTGGGTGTGAATCACGAGAAAGTGTTTTTTCCTCGTTCAGTACTTTGCTAGACAGATGAGCACACCTCTTGTCAAGAGGTTTATGGGTAAACTTGCCATTTTTCTCATTACCCATGACGCTTCAGTGCCTACAGTTGATCCCATTATATTGCTTCTCAGGTTTGGTTTGTTAAACCAATCCATTTGTTTATCAGCAGTTTCCCATCTGAGAGCAGTCGAACTGTAATTCTCGAATATCAGTATCATTACGGAGTAGATATTAGGTGTGAGACAACATTCTAATATCACCACAAGTGTAAAGACATCCCTGCTCTGTAGGCTCTTTGTTAGTATGGTTACAGATGCCACCTACTCAGGGGCCATCAAAGGTCTTTTGGAGAGATTTTGTCGTGAACTTTGTTTGTGAAAACAAGGACCACTCGGACACAGTAAACCAACGACCCTCAACTTCTACACACAAACACACGTGAAGATCTGCATGTTTGAACATCTCAAGAGCTGGTACTGTATCTCCACTCAGAGATTACTCGTGTCACCACTCCACATGCATCCTGTTCCTCTCTTTTGATTTCTTCTTGTCTTTCTCTCTCACACTGTCACCTCTGTCTTGCTGTTGGTCACAAAGTAGGGCTGTGTGGGGAGGAAGTGTTGGCTGTGGCTGTGGCCTCTAGTGCTGTGGAGCTGGTTCGGTTCCAAGATGGTACACTGGGGCCTCTTGTGCCCGTAGGTCTTCCTCCGGCCCACCGTCTCAGTCCCGTCCCAGCCCTTCAGCCCCAGCCCCATCGCATGTGAGGACGCAATTGTGTTGGAACTGTACGCCAGTGGGCGGCCCATTGTAGCTGAGCCATGGCCAATGACTGTCTCAGCAGCCCTGGAGATGCCCAGGGATGTGCCACCTGGCATGGTCCCCGCCATGTGTGCCAGGGAGGTAGCCCCAAGTCCTGGTGGCTTGCTACTGTGGCTGTGAAGATGAGTGTGAGAGCTGTGAGAGCTGTGAGAGCTGTGGGCAGTGTGACCATGGCTGACTTTGGGTTTCTGGCCGTTTGGCTTGTGTCCCCCTCCTCCTCCACCGGCTATGTGCCGTTCTGTTGGCAGGGTTGAGACAGAGGAGATGCTGGGCATCTCAGTGACATAAGTGGCCACTGGCTCTGGAGTCAGTGGACCCAAAGAAGTCATAGGAGTCATGGAGGTCATAGGGGTGAGGGAAGTCATAGGAGTCATGGAGGTCATAGGGGTGAGGGAAGTCATAGGAGTCATAGAAGTCATTGGGGTGAGCGAGGTCATGGGTGTCATTGAAGTCATTGGGGTCATCACGGGGTTAATAGGGTTGATGCTCATAGGATTTGAAGCCATGGGGTTGGTGGTCATTTGAGGAGTCACTGATGACATGTTGCCCATGGAGGGTCGGGAGTTGCCCATGGGCTGGAGAGGAAGTCCTTTCGCTGGCATCTCTACCATCAGCCGACGCTTGTTGTACAGTTCACCATTGTACTTGGCAGCTAAAGGAGAGGGAGAGAGAGAGTAACAGAAGCAATGAAACACTAAGTGGGCACAAAAAAGTGCTACAGAGCAGAGCTCTCAAATCTTAAATTAAACGACATATACTTTCTTCAATTTGGCCATTTGCCAACATGAAAGAAACGTTTTATATAGAATGAATAAAAAAATACGACTTTCAGGATTTGCTGATCAGCCATAAGATAACGCATGCCTATGAGCACACACAGACAGAAAGCAGAAATATGGATATTGCATCCATTTTAACACCCACACTATAAGAAAGTCATATAACAAACCCCTATACTTTGTTAGTCAGTCTCACCTAACTGACCAAGCAGAGTGTCAGGACTGCTAACGCCTGCATGTTAGAGGCCCGTGCTGCTACTGGAGGAGTGAAATCAAAAGAAAAGCCTAGAATCTCTCCTCCAGCTCGCCTCTTCCTCCCTTTTAAAGCCAAGAAAACATCTAATTTTTGTGTGGTGGGAAGGAGTTCAATATGAGAAAGAAGGAAGAAATTTTGGGAGAAAGTTGTAAGACTAATAAACATGCACGATACTGGTGATTCTCTAACTTGGTGCAAGTTTCTTACAGTTATGTCATAAGATAAGGGAAGATTTCAATCAGACCTCATTGTACGCTCAGCTAGCGCATTTTTGTGAATGCCCAGCATTTTTAAATCAGTCAAAAATGTTTCCAAAAGAATTTGGTTATCTGCCTTTACACATGTGTACACACACATATGAACTTGAGTGGCATCCCATTCTTAATCCGGCCATAGTTTTCAGTCGTGTGACACTTACTACCCTAGCAAGCAAAACACTTCATCATCATAACGGACAATAGTGGATAGTCGCTAGTACTGCAAGAGTAGTTGGATCATCTATTCATGGAGGAAAAACAAAGACCGTTTCAGTGACATCTATGTGTATCGTGTAGAGAACTGCTCACCTTCCACTGCTGCCAGGATGAAAGCTTTTAAAGTACGGACCGCTACATGTAATTTGACAGAGTATTTTTCCAAATTCAGGTAAGCCATCGTCACAATGCAGTCAGAGAGGTGCCTGGCAACACCCAAACCCAGACTCATTCATCGGTTTGCCAGACGGAGAAGTATGATTCGTCAATCCAGAGAACCACTACTACAAAACCCAGAATGTGTCTGTTTCTTTACTTACAGACTCCTCTATCTGTTGCATCTTCTATATCTGTGTGTGTGTGTGTGTATCCGTGTGTTTCTTCAGCCTTGGAGCAGTCAGCGTTAATGGCTCACATTTATTCCTCTCTCTGTCAGTCAGTGTCACCAAGCTACAGTCTCTCTTATCACTGTGAAATGTGACCTTTTTTTTTTGTCAGATTCACTTTCACAGTTGAGTCATTACTCTTTAGTCCCTTGTTGCCGTTACGTCCTTGAAGATAAAGTTAACACACTCAGTGAGTTTGCTTTGCCGCTGTAACTATAAATCTAGTTTATCGCTGTGCGAACGCTGAAGAGAAATAACTAACGCGCGCCTGCGAGCGGATAGCAGGCGCGGGGGTTTGTAGGTAAGGGTGGGAGTGGAGGGAGCCCACAGCCCCACTAGCTGAGTCGCTGTGAGACTGCCGCTGGGGATCAAACTTGCTCAGGCGACAGGTGAATCAATCCGGGAGTAGTCAGCTCGATGGTGCACGCATCCAGCCGTGTACGTGAGTGGAAACGGAAAAACGCCACTGTTACGCAGCGTGGGCTCAGCATGCCTCTGCATGAGAAAAGCAGTGCCCTGCACAGACTCACACACATTATACATCAGGGGAAACAAACTGAGAACTGCTTTGTGAAGTCCCACAGTACCAGCAACATAAAAACATTATTAGGGTTAGACCAGTATATCAATCTGCTTTTTGTTAGGCAATTACGTCGTCTACTGCCAATTTGGTGGAGGGATTATTAGTCCTTGAAGTCTCTTAAACGTTTTCAAATTTCCAATGGTTTAGCCAAATTTGAAGACCTTTTTTTAGCAGTCACTATAAGTGGGTGGATCCTGCTGTCACAGTGCTGCCATCCTAAACAAAAAACATCCATTAATCTGGGTTTAAATCGAGTTTTCTGTCTGTGACGTTTATTTTATTCCCACTCTAGAAACTCTTTGTAACTGTGCAATGGTGTTAGACTGCTTTCTCCTACAAAATAACACCATGTTCCATGCATCACTGAGACGCAATCAACACCTGTGCTTTCTATTAGCTACTATCTCTGCCGTGGAAAAACAGTACTATCTCGCAAAGTGACTAAGGGCTGGTAATTGTAGTGCATGACTAAAGATGGCAATGCAAATTGCGTCTATAAAATCCTAGAGATTATGAAATTTGAAATACCTCAGCAGCTAATGGATGGATTTCAATCAAATGTTCTTCATGATTTATTCATGGTCCCCAAAAGAAGCCAAATGACTTTTTCCTCAGTGATGCTAGGCAGCTGACATTTGAATATCTTGAGTACTCGAGTAAGACTGAATATCAACTGTGGCCATTTCTTTTGTTATATGAAAACATAATTGTATGATTATTATTAGGTTCTTATTAAATGTATTCTACATCACAGTATATTAATGCCGGCATCTTTGCATATAACTGACACTTGCAACATGGATGCGTCTCAAGTGTCCTCATTAAAATGAACGTGCATGTGGAGTGCGGCTACAACAATCAACTAAGAAAAACAAGAAAAAACAAAGGAGGGTATAATCTGCTTTAAAATCAGAGCTTAACGTATCAGTGTGTTTGCAGGGACCAAAAGGCAAAAGAAAGAAAAACACACAACGCAAATAACTAAATGTTAATGCTTTTAGATGTTCTGTTGATATCTGCCCACTTATGTGCAAGTCTAAAAAAAAATGATAATAATAAAACTAGCCCTAATTACCTAGGATTTACTGTGCTTGCTGCATTTGGAAAACTGACTTATTAGCCAGCATGTAAGAACAAGGGAATCTTCTTGGATGTAGGACAGTCATTAACTACAGCAGAGCATTTGTACAATAGAAGTGGGCCATAATTGGTCATTTGTACTCAGGCTGAGTTGCAGGCCTGCACCCAGGGATCTTTCTTGGTTGGTTTTTGCCTTGTTTGCTGTTAGAACTCAATAAAGTGACCTTATAGAGATTCACAGAGGGACAGTGGAGATGGCTATTGATTGACAGGAGAGCGCCTTCTCAACTGGATCATCGGCCATTAAAATGGCAGAAGCAATTAAAGAACAAGAGGAAAGGCTGTTATGGGGGATGCTGGGAAAGTAGTGCTTAAGACCTGGTTTCATTTCCTGGGAGTGAAAACACCAGAGCATGTATCAGAGGAGAATAATTTAGCTATGTAGATTTTTGCTGTCCTTGATTTCTGATCTCTAGCATGGATGCAACTACTAGTTTGTGGTCTACAGTTTTGGATCCTCATCATCTTGGTGTTTGAAGTGATCAAATTTAGATTACATTAATTAACCTCCGTGTATTTTAATGTAGAGGATATGCTGATTGATTTGGTTTTAGGGCCAGCTTTATGCGTCCACTTTAGCAAATGCAGTGTTTGTCATTTCTGCATTGGTTCTGTGTTGCAGCTCTCGAGATTGCCACTTGCACATTTTCTTTTTGTCTCCATCCCCCCCCCACGTGCATTTTTCATAGTTTGTGTGTCACATTCCCATCACTGAACTCTAGGTAATGGCATTTTGCCTCCTGGAATCCTGGGTTCCTGTGTGTACAGGTTTCCAATCATTTCATAGGTGTCTCTTTGAATACCACTTGGAAAATGGAAATCTGTCAGTCAACCATGAGCCTGAAGGGAAGAGACCTCCGTTCAATTATAGAAATGGAATCAAATATGAGCCCCTATAAAGGAGGATCAAGATTAGGAGCCCAATGATTCTTTAAGGAGCGATATGGAGCTTGATGATCTGAGGGTGGGGTAGAGTCGGGGTGAAGAAGGCGTAATGGGAAAGAAAGACAAAAGAAGCAAAAAGCAAAGGTGATATAAAAATGCAAAGAGCAGGAGATGACTGATAAAGGAACTGATATGAAAGAAGAAAACGAACTTCATGGGAAAATGGGAGCGGTGGGAGGGAAGAGGAAACGACAGCTACAGAAAGGTACTGGAGGGGGGTGTGGGTGACGAAAAGTAAAAAGAGGCTTGTAAAAACCCAAATAAAATAAAAGTGCTTATTGTTAATGAGCCTCATGAGTAGTTTTGTATATTTATTCACATTAACTTGAATTATGAAACTTTACGTTACCTCCAGACATTTTGAGAGCCATGCAGCGCAGCTTTTCATATTGATTTTATGGCCCACAGGCTGTCACTGCTTTCAGACCGTGTCAGTACATTAAAAAAGTCAACTTGCTGAGAGTTAATACTTTGTTGGAATAATAATCCGCCATAGAGATCATAAAATCAATGAAGTTATAGTTGGAAACCTAAACAGGAAGTGTGAAGTGTTCTTGTACATGCCAACAATGAAACATGATTACATACCCCAACTTTCAAATTAAAAAAAAGTTACGGTATAGTAAAGCAGTGCATCATCTTTCAATCACAGGAAAACAACTGCTTCTATTCCAAGAAAAAAATAAAAAAAATGATCCCCAACTGCTGGCGGATGTCATTACGACTAACTGTGGGCAGAGTTATTTCCTTTGGCTGAACAGAGCTGGCTGGAAGTTTTGTAAAGCGTGCCAGTGTGTGCTGGTCGGCCAGTCTTGTTTATTAGTGCCGGAGTCGTATTAGCCTTTGGGTGATGACATTTCATTTTGCAAAGCTAATTCTTAAGCTGTCAAATCCAAAATGCACCCAGATTCGTGCTTTTATTAAAGATGAACTGCCAGAAAATCCTGCTGAGTTCTGCATTGTGTTTCTCATAAAACACAGCAGAACTGCCTCCTATCTTCTTCAATAAGTTTGACACTGAATGCTGACGTTTGTGTCAACCTTTTCTGTCTGTAGTTAAAGTTCTCCATCGTGATAGTGGAATGGGATATAATGAATGGGCTAATGTGGAGTGGTTCTTATATAATGCTTTTCTACACCTAAGTGTGTTTTTGTCTAGCATTCACACCCCAGCTTGGGGTTCAGTATTTTGCGCAAGTATACTTCACCATGCGGACTGGAGCAGATTGAAGCACCAGCCTTTCGATTAGTGGATGGTCTGCTCTACCTCCTCAGCTACAGCCACCCCATCTACACCCTGGACAGGTTGCCAAGTCCTTAATAGGACAAAAAGCACAACCATTCATAGTCATAGCCACCCCACAGTCTGTTCAGAGTAACCAGTTAACCTAACACGTATGTCTTTGGAATTTGCAACTTCCACACAGAAAACCTGGCCGATGAGAGGTTTAAACCCAGAACTTTTACACAACATGTAGCACATATAGTTTTAATACTTACAAAAAAGACTTTTTAAAAAAATTAAACATTTTTCAGTAAGGACCTTTCAGTTAGTAAAATTATTTTTGTTTACATATGTAATAGTTTATATGTGACACGATTTCTCTGTTAAAGGGTCCTCTTACCACAAAAAGCTGCAGAAGAGAGAGGAGCATTATGACACACCTCAGCCAAAAAGAGCAGGAATAAGTGACAACAACTATTGCATTGATTACATCAGAAACAGCATGAATATGGGGGCTAGGATGGAGGTGGGTTGAAAAGCAGCTTGCAGATGTGAAGCGGCTGTAGGCAAACTAAAGTAACTTAAATTGTGTATCCTTTATTTAATTCAATTTCAGTTTTATTTATATCTTGGTGTAATTTACATTTAACGCCAAATCAAAACAGCAGTGGCCTTGAGGCGCTTTATATTTTAACCTCCTAGGACCTGGCGTCCACATATGTTGACATCACATTTTGGGTTGTCTAAACCAAAATACAAAATCCCACTTACGAGGACATTATACTGCCACTGTTAGATCGAAATTTTAAACGAATGTCCTCATATGTGGATCTCATTTTTCTCAGAAACAAAAATCAGGAAAAAAATAATGAGGTAATTCTTTGTTTTTACATTCATCAGGTCCCAATCAGCCCAAATAGCAAAGAGAAATTAAAAATGCATGCCATGAACGAGTTCGGGTCTTAGGAGGTTAAGGTAAAGACCATGCAAGACCTTTATGAGATTTGCCAATTGGATGTGTATTAACTGAACCATCAATTGATTTGGACTTGCAATAAATTCATAAAAGGAAAGGCCTCTGCCCCTGATCGATGCCTGATCCACATATTACTGGACCTCTACAGCCCTGATAGAAGTGGGCAGATCCATGTGGCTCAATCAAGTTGAGCCCAGCACTATGGCACCATGGACTAATGGCCCCTTTACAAAAGGAAGCGTATATACTGCACTGACAACTAGGCTGAGCAAATTGGCCACAATTTGTGCTCTACCTGTACTACATTATTCTTTTTTGCACCTGCTCATGGGCTTTACATATACTATATGCACTGGTTGAAGGTAGTGAGGCTCTATATTGGTCACATGGTAAATGACTACAGTGAAAGCTGTGCTTTGTTCAGTGCAGCAGCAAACCATTCTTGCACAGCCATTGGAAACAATGGGTATCAAAGCACAGAGACGCCAACTGACACTTGCTATCAGCTCAAAGCAGTCTGGCCATTCTCCTCTGACTTCTAGCATCAACAAGCCCAGAGAACTGCCGCTCACTGGATTTTTACTCCTTTCCATACCATTCCCTAAAGATTCAAGTAGATCAGCAGTCTCTGAAAGAGTCAGACCAGCCTCTCTGGTAGGAATAATTCTTAATGGGCGAAACAAAAAAAACAAAACAATTTACTTTCCACAACACTAATGCGTAGATATTAGTCATCTCTTAATGTTGGACTTACAGGATATAGATACAGGCTGAACGTCTTTAGGCCACATTTGTTTTTAATATTGCCAAGGAAACAGTTTGAAAACATTATTTCATTGTAGAGAAATCAATCTATGGACAGTATTCTCAGTTTGTATTCTTATGGTATGAATTTCCGTAACATTGCTAGAATTCTCTTGTACCTATTATCCATCAACCTGCCTCGTCTGTTTTCCCAACAGATAGAGATTTCGTTCATTTCCCACAATGCCGCGCACAATCCCCAGAGCATGTGTTGCATCCATCTGTTGGGTTTATGTGCAGTAAGACGAAAGCAGAAACTTTTTGAGAAACAGTGGGTCTGTATGCTGCACTCAAACTGCAGCACAGTTTGCGGTTGCGATGCACTGATGTGTTCAGGGGAAATTGGCTTGTCTGATGGATTTTTATTCCTCCTTGTTGAATATTGGCACGAAATTTTGAGTTAAGAAAGGATGCCTTTGTTGTTTGATTCTCGCAGACTGACACTGACTTGTTTTCTGCTGGCGTTTTAGATAACTGAACAATTTCCTGCAATCAAACACAACTGTGGCTGTGCTGGAAATCTCTAGGCTTCCTCTGATGTCTATATACGACCACTTTTCTGGGCATTATAAAAATAGACCATCAAACAATAAAGTTGCCAAGTTCAGGACTCAGGGATGACAGCGTTAACCACTATTTTCACCCCTGTGCTTTTATTGGTGTAATCCTTTAAGCTTAAAAATGATGCGTTCATTTACCACTTGTTATTCATTGCTCATTCAACTCTTTCTGTGTTGTCAGTTTTGCTGGCAGTTATATACTGCTACCATAATAATGACACGTCTTCTTCTTGCTTCAGGGGCACAAAGTATTACTCAGCATAAACAGGCAGGATAATCTATTACTGTAACATGTCTGGAGATGAGTCAGGGCCACAGTAGTGTAGGGAATACCACTGACAATACAGGATGCATTTGTCATCACAATCAGTTTAACTTTGTGCTGCTGGACATGCTGGACAGATAGGCTTTTCAAAAAAAGAACAATACACGATCTGTCCGGTCATTTTTCAAATAAAAAGCAGCAAATGCAGACAAATAGCATCCCGTAGCTGTTTACACAGACATCTAGATGCATTTGTAGATTATATCTGTCGTGAGTGGGCTGAATTCTGAATCAAGTGAAGGCAGAGTACCTGTCTAGCATAAACAAGCTGACAAACGCTCGCTGGAAACACTTGTGTGTCGGCCTCAAATGAATTCAGATTATGAAATAGCAATGTGACTGCCAAAGAACGTATGGTGATGAGGCAACTTCAGATCAGCTGCTATAGCGGCTGACTCACTGAATTTGGTGGCATGCATTAAAGTGATGTGAAATATAAAACACGTGATATTAAAAACAGACGGCCACTGTTTTTATGTGATTTTTTTGTGCAATACGTTTGCTTATGTTGGTAAATCTATAGGCTACATTTCTTCTTGTCCATTGCAATAGCTTCAGCAGTCTACCTCCAGGAATTTGCTGAGATTTTTCAGTCCTCACATTGATGCTATGATTATTATGCCTTATACTAAGATGACGATTGTTATTTTGTCACTGATAAATTCAAAAACAGTGACGAAAAAGTTGCTGGCTGTGCACAGAAGGCATTAACGATACTGAACAGATCAGTCACAGTAGTTGTGGACCGTGTCAACCCGAAGTGTATTTACATTTCTAGGGAGCATGTCTGGTTATGGCATAAGATTTCAAAAGGGATTTGATGTTACTATGTATCTCAAAAAATTCCCACTAAATAAATCCCCAGTAAGCAGGGGAAAAATTATATATTTATTTATAAACCGTTTATGTCTTACACCACATCCAGGTTAGCGATGAAGTAAAAAAAAAAAAAAAAAAAATTGTTTAAAGC
>VOQK01042585.1:20636-36890 GCA_015052645.1 Benitochromis conjunctus | reverse complement strand
GGACAGGTGCCATATTTGATTGTGTTTTGGAAAACAAATGGGCAGCTGTAAAAGACAGATACAATGGAGCTCGGCAGTTTCCAAGAGGTTAAAATGAGCACAAATCTGTGTCTACTGATAGTACTTCTATTGCTGCTCCTGCTGTGGCAGCTGTTGTTTTGTGTCTTTGAGCCTCTCCGCAGCGCTCGACCATTATGTTCAGTTTTATCCCAAGGACTTTGTTGTTACCTGGGCCTCAGTTTCTGTTTATCTGGCTCTTTTTCTCTCGTTCTTTCTTCTTCCTATTTTTTTCTCTCATGTAGTGTCTGTCTCCCTCTTACGCTTTCTGTCAGCCCCCCAAGCTTCAGTTTTGAGTTTTTGAGTGCAAAGTTATGAGCCTGTCAAAGTTCTCCCTGGTGATTGAAGTTGGATGTGGGTGTCTTAAAGTGTTTAAAATGGAATAACTTAGAGGTTGTGACATTGCCGATCAACATATTATCTGCAGGGAATTCCACTGGGATGCAGTAAGACAAACTGTATGCTCGGTAGTTTTCCCCTTAAAATGCCATACATTGTATCAAAGTCTCTCTAGGGAGGGATCCCGCACTTTAGAAATCCATTTATTGCACCTTCAATTAAAAGCAAACCCATAAACTATCAAATTATGCTCTTTGTATTTTGCTCACTTTTTATGGTTTTATATTATCTCATGCAGCTATGGTTCACAGGCCGTAGGCCATCAATTGATATTCATTTTCATGTGAAATTTTTATTTCCTGGTGTTCTTTAATATCATCCGAGCTAAACCATCTGCATTCCAAGTTAGCAGATGTTTTTCTGAAGGACAAAGTTGCAGCAGGGAAACATGGTAAGAGATAATGAGTCACTAATTTTTTATATTTCCAGCAGCAATATTTGAAAATTGGTTATATTGCACTGGATCCCACCGGGTATTTGGTATTTGAATAATGACACCAATGACTTTTGACAAGGACACAATACTTCTGACTGGATAACGTTGGACTCCACACCTGAACCTTAACCGAAAAACAACATGAAATCAATTCTCATACAGTACATAACTCTTATACATTCAAGTTTCTGGATCTATGAGAAAATCTCACTGTATTACACTGCAGCTTCTCACAATCTCACTGGAAAAGAGCTGCCTTACGTACTACCATTGTTTAAATGCTGTGATGAACGTGGACTCCCTGTTCCCATAGAAGGTAGCAGTGATCTTTTGTTTCTGGCCATCTTCAACACCCAGGGACTGCCTAGTGATCCACACCGCCTGTGCTAGCAGGAAAACAACCAGAAGCTGCTGACAGAGTTAATCACAGCTGTAATGCTTCCATACTCTGGGATTTGGAGGTGGAGGCTGGTGAGACTGGTTACCTTACCCTTTCCTATCACACCGAAGCTTCTTTCCACACCATTAGTGCTCTCTGCTGAGCTGTTCTATCCAGTGCAAATGTACAGTAGAGCGCTGTGAAGTACCATCTGCTATAAGCGCAACTAACTACAGTAAATGTGAACACATCAGCACATTAGAGCAGCCACACCATGTGAGCCGTGCAGCCCACCTCTGAACTACATGGTTTTATAGCACTTGGGGGGAAAAAATACATTAAAAAATTCCACAATAAAGAAACACTGGAGGACAAAGAATGTGAGAGCTGGACTGAGGGCTGATTTTACTAAGCTTATTCATGGCTTCTTTCCAACACATTCACACAGAGGATGTATTAGATCGCATTCATGACAGGATTCTCAGGAGATATCAATTTATTAATACAGTGTCATCCTCACTTGCCACCTGCACGAGCATCTGTTGGATAGTTGTTCTTTTAAGACTAGCTCCCACTCCTACAGCAGGCTGTCACTGTTTGTAATGTGCAACATTTGTATGTGTCTTATTGTGTTTTTTGGGGGGTTCTTTGCAACTGTCATCCCAACACATTTCTTCTTGCTGAAGCTGTATTGTCTCTACCTACAATCTTTTGGTGTTCTTTTTCTCTGATTCTTATTCTCTATTAGTTAAGGCCATGATATTGTCAAATTTTCATGGCATAATTTAAAATGTGCTTATTTCATTTAAAGTAACCACTGCCAGAGGTACTGGGATAATAACCTGGAAACCTATCGCTAGTTTGATGACTTAGCCTCTGCAGGCAACAACCAGTTTTTCTAGCCTTCTGGTATAGCCAGCGGGCACGTTGATTACAAATGGAGACAACCCTAAAAAAGCTGAATAAAAGTGCAACTGCTTATTATATTTGTCACAAAATATGATAATTGATGTTTTGGAAATTATGTTACAGCTCCGCTTTTATAAACTGTTTTTTTTTTTTTTTACTACAGCTGCTCATGTGCACTGTCAATAGAAGGGTCAGTGCATTTATAAGTGCTGTTTTGAGCTGGAATAAGCAGATATAGTCAGGCAAAAAGTTTTGAAAAGCAGTGTAGTATGAAACTACAAAATAAACAATGTTTCGACTAAATGGTGAAGAAAATCAAATGAATATTAAACAAAAGATACAAATGTCTTCTTTCTGCATTTTAGCATTCTTCAGCAAGTGAAAGAGACGGTGTCATATCTGTGAACTTCATAGTGTTGGCAAAAATTTTATTGCATTACCAGAATTTAGTGAGATTGCCTGTTGTGGTGTGAGAATCAGTTATTATATAATCAGTAATTTTGGCTGTTGCTCGACTGAAGTAACAAAAAAAAGTACATTAACTGCTGTCACCCGCGGTTACGCAGCTGTATTGCAGCTTTATGAGACCAATCTGTAAACTTTATCACAAATATTAAGGTCACAAAAGTTTCAGGTATTAACTGTATCTGAAAGCATTCAGTAAATAGGACAGACACAGAAAATATTTCACAGCATCAATTTGTTCTAACTTCATACTTACATAGAATGTGTTGTGGCACTGGCGCAGGGCTCAGCAAAGATCAGGTTTTAAGCCTTTATGGAATACTGCTCAACTTCTTACAGCATCTAAACTTACACAATAATCCCAGTGTGCAGGGCCCTGCAGAAGTGTGTGTAACATCACCACACTCTGCGGCCCCTGGTCAGTGTACAGTGTCTGTCACAGTGTACACAATGGTTTTCTGTCTAATTCTGAAGGGGGACGGAAGAATCTGGAATAATGGAGCGCCACCGATTAAACTGATGATAAAACCCAGCCTAGATAAATCTCTTCCTTTACATATTTTTGCGAAGTCAAATCCCAAAAGCAGACTTCAGTGATCAGTACTCAGCTAAAGTTCTATTATACTCGTGGCACAGTAAACTATATAAAGGGCCATGTTGTATCACTAGCATGATCAGATGACTCGTATTTTGGCAGGACTCAGCTCACTCTTTGGAAGAAATTTAACTGTTTACATGCCCAACTCACCACTGTGAAGTCTTCAGCCGCACATTCCTCCCCTCTATATGAGCAGGAAAGCAGCATGTCCTTAATGTCGTGGCCTGTCCGGTCATAAAATTCACGCATGTTGAAAGGCCGAGGCTTATAGCTGTCAAAGTCCGCTCTCTCCTTTAGGATTTGCAGGACATTTTCCTCCACCAGGTGCGGGTCCCGAATCTCATACCTGGACAGAAAGATTCTTCACTTAGTCGGCATTGATCACAAAATACACACGTGTGCACAACTAACACATAAATCTAATTTACTTAGTTTTGCAAAAATTCAATATCATTAAAATCATTTTGCCTCATTAAATTTTTTTTTTTTTAATTTCAAGTGATTCTTTTTCTGTATAAATCATAAGAATCCTTTTTTCAAATTGTGTACCTTGAGCTTACCAAACAAGTAAATCAATTTTGTCAGATTGT
The DNA here is from genome assembly GCA_015052645.1 of Benitochromis conjunctus. Taxonomy (NCBI): domain Eukaryota; kingdom Metazoa; phylum Chordata; class Actinopteri; order Cichliformes; family Cichlidae; genus Benitochromis; species Benitochromis conjunctus. Next base: position 33,057 of record VOQK01042585.1, on the reverse strand, counting down.
AATATTAAATATTCTGTTTTTCCTTATCTTCACACTCAAAGTATTAAATGCAGTTAAGGTTGTTAAAGAAGCAAGACACAATCTTAGTTGTACCTCTGTCACATCTAAATAGATGAATTTTAAGAGTTTGGCAGGTACACAAGTATTTCTGGCAGAAGAAACATACATAACACGGATGCAGCAACAAGTGGATATTCACCCTTCACCTTAAGCAAAGGTGTACATATATGTCAGCACTGTTAGATGAGCAACTAGAAGGATCTCTCACAATATCATCTTAGTTTTATGAAACTGACAGCTTAACTGTGGCATACCAGTCTCTATGGAGTGCAAGAAAGCAGCTCATTATTTACTGGATGGGAATATTTCATTTCAGACAATTACTTTAATCAGTCTGTTAAACAATTAGGGTTAAATGTGGTGGCAGAGCGAGCATGTAGAAAACAATGTTCAGAATGCAGCTTTCAGGCTGATGATTCTCCACACTTACTATTTAGTGTAAATAAAAAAAAGGCTTTATCTGCTGCAATTTTTTTCAAAGTGAAAAATGCATCAGTTTTACCATGTCCCACCTCTCATTTCTCCCCGCAAACAAATAAAAAACATGACAAAGAAGCAGTAATTTGCGTGCATCAATGCACACAGAAATGAAACGGAAGAAAAACACCGTGGAAATCATTTATGCTATGCTGTAATTTGACAGCTACCATCAACCTCTAGTGCCTGCTCACAGTCATTCACTGATGCAACGTAACCTCAATTAAACAGTATGGCCCTGCGCAGCGAAAAGGTGGCCCATTGATGACCCCTGTTGAGCAATGGGCCATCACTGGTACAAGCATCCAAATTATAGAGCGCTAAAATTAAGCACTACTGACAGACACTTGTGAGATTATTTTTGTAGGACACTAAGAAGAAGAGGACAGCTTCTGTTTTTTCACAATTAAATTACTGCAAAATGCTAAGGTAGTGTCCTGAAATCATATGCAATGTTGAGCAGCAGCAGTAATATTATAACAGGGTTCATATACTGTTATACTGTGAGAATTTTGGACAACTCAGTTTGCACTAGCAAACAAAAATAAGTTTATCCCCAAGCTGAAGAAGTGAAAACCAGAGAGGGAGAAAGACAAAGGCATAGCCTTCTCTTCCTGTGCCTGACAGTAAATCTGTGAATGACTTTGTGGACACTGACGGCAGAGTTGTTTGTCATGAGCATGGGCACGATTTCAAACCATAATTGGTGGTAAAGCTTAATGGACTTTTTAAAAATTCCACAAGGTCAAGCTTTGTCTATGATAATGAACAAGGTTTTGTCCCTTGATGATGGAAATAATATAAGCTGATCCATGAGTGAAAAATGAAATGTTACATTACTTCTTTGGGAGCACAGCGTTAATATTCAGCTGGAGATGTATTTTCGATTCATGCTCAAACCAAATTGCAAGAAATGTAATATGTTTCACTGTTGCTACAGTGCTTTTCCCTGCTACGGACTAAATGAAAAAAAAAAAAAATGTTCGCAATATGAGGTAGTATGCACTGTAATTTAAAATGAGGGCTGTTTCTCTTTCCCCCGCTCATAACACCCAACAGAGACGGTCATGCTTCGTGTTGAATGGAGTTCACGGTGCTTTGACAGACAATATCAGGACTATTATTCTGCTCAAGATTTAAAACGAATGCCAAGCAATGCAGTCTTAAAATTCGACATCAGAACATCAGAGATCGTTTTTAACATTAACAAATCAACTAGGATCAACTCTAGCTGATTATAACTTCTTTTTTTTAATTGCTACAGTTTAAACTTTCAATGGGAGCAGCAGCTGCTAGTTGCTATTTATCTTTTAAATCAGAGTTTTTTCCACAATTTGAATAAAAAGCAGTAACTGCTATGACACAACAGCAAAAAACCAAGACAGTTAACCACCATCTTTGATATAGATTATAAATTAAAGATAGTGCATCTATGTGCTACTTATTTTCTAGTATAGTTCACTTTTCATTAATTTACTACAGGAAAAAAAGAGTGTTGTGTACAGTTAAATGATTATAAGTAATAAGGGGTGTTAGAGAAAAACGTGCTCATATCATTTCAGAGTGAAGCTAACGTATATTAAACAAATTTCTGGAAATAAGTTATTCAGACAATAAAATGATGACATTGAAAACCAGAAGATTAGTGATGCAGTAGCTCATCCGGTTCCCGATTCTTCACAGTTCACAGGTTACTGCAGTTTGTGAAGTACTGAAAGAAAGTGATACATTTTCCACTGTTTCTTTTTAAAAAGGAGCACTTCTTGGATTCAAACTGTCCATGTTTGAGGTGGTCTTTGGAAGGGATATAATGAACTCCAAGGTGCAGCATACTGCCACACCGCAATTTTTCAAAATAAGGAAACATGTTTTCCCAAATGGTAAAAAGCGAAGCTGTCTTACAAGAAAAGCAGCACGACTGCTCCAGCAAAAAAAGCAGGAAAACAAAAGTGGAGGAGGAGGAAAACAGGAAGAGCTGTCAAACACACACACCAATAAACAAACAAATAAATACAATAAATTTACACAAAATTTTAGCTACAATAACCGAGGCTTTGAAAGTTCTTTCCTGTATGACATCAAAATTGTTAAGAAAAAAAGAATCATGGAGCAAAAGTAAAAGAAGGAGGTAGGTAGAGGACAATGAGAACCTGCTATAAACTTGCTAAAAGAATTGGACAAACTGTGGTGGTTTCTCCAAAAAGTTAAGTGTCATCCAGTAAGGATACAAACCTTAGTGAATGTGGTTTTAATATTTTCAGTATTTAAAATGGAGCTATGATTACTACTGTCCATGTATTACTTTTGTTGTTTCAGACGTGAGTTTAAAATTAGAGGACAGAAGGGGCACTAATATCATAAATATCTGTCAGTGGAGCCATTTACAAACTGTCATGCTTTTAGTAACGTTGGTCCCTAAAAACGAATTGACAATCTGACAGTCACAACTCCAGGGCTCTTGCCCACATGGGGACTACATCACAACACTGTCTCACTCTATTCTAATAAGAAGATGGCCTGTTGTGGTACATTCTGGACTTAATTGAATTGTATCCTGAGCCACTGTTTTATAAGAAACACAAAGCTGCCAGGAGAGCACTTAAGACGCTGAGCTCACATCCCCAAGTCAGGAGGCTTTAGTTGAAGCGCATACAATCACAATAATATGGGTAGATTTTTAATATTGCCCTGCCACTGCTCCCTAAAGCAATCACTGCAAACTCTCTGTGTATGGGAGGGGGAGACTAAATTGGATTATAGGCCACAAGCACTTTAATTTTCTTGTGGGGACTAAAACGAATGAAGGACCATCTCCAACACTTTGCCACCTCATGAGAAGAGAGAGCAAATATAACCAGCCACTGATTTTAAGAGTGGACTTTCACAGTAAGACTGTGGTCACAAGGCGGTACTCTCTCTCTCTCTCTCTCTCTCTCTCTCTCTCACACACACACACACACACACACACACACAAACAAAAACAAAAGCACTACATTTGTTTTGATGTTAATACCTCGGGCTGTGTGAAACAACAATGAACACATCTTGACATAATCTCAGGTAATTATCCAATTAGCGCTAATTGAACTCCTACACTAACAAGGATTGGATTGTTTGAGCAGTGCCCTTGAAAATGAATATCTGCCATGTTTCCCGGTGGCTGAGTTTGGATAATCATATCTTCATGGTGGTGCACCTGTGATTCTGTTATTCTTCCAATTTGGCCAAGGTCACAGAAATGCAAACAAAGGGTGCCACGAGGCACAGAAAACCCAAACAAATCTCTATTGTATTGATGAGCATTACGCAAACAAGCCAAAGACGAAAATATGGTAAAAACATGCAAAAATTTCGGCGTCTCCGCAGTTGTAATATTCTCCGCGGTAAACAGCCACAGCACACTATAAATGCAAATGAACCCAGATTTGAAAAATCAGCTTTTTCCAGTCGATGACCTGGCCTCCCAGTGTCCTCATCCGTGCACTTTTTTACACCACTTAAATCTGCAACACGGCCACGATCTTGCTGAGACAGATAACGCAGTCAAAGTTATCGAGCATTACATTTCACGCGTAGCTCATGGGATTTGGGAGCATGTTTGCAAGCTAAGGAAACATGTTTAAGCTCGGGCTCTGTGTAAGCAGAAGACGTGCTTCTCTGGTTTTCGTGAGCTGATCTAACACTTCTTGGCAGCACAAACCACATAAACACCTCTTTGAAATGACCTTTCTTTTGTTAATTATCATTTAATTGCCTTTGCAACATAATAAAAATAAAACTGAGCAATTTACTTCTAATGTTCTGCACTGCTGACTATAACTTCAACCTGTGAAAATACAATCCAAGACTGATTTCTTTTTATTTTTCGGGGGGGGGCTGGTAACTGCTGGAGTGGAGCAAGTTATGGTGAAATTTCTAGCAACTGAGCTATAAACTTCAGTATCTAAGACAGCCTGGCATCACTGCAAGGGTAGATATTGCCTACTTCTTCCTCCTGAGACAGTGATAGACACCGACCCACAGCCACATAGCATTTTGTTTGTGTTCTGTCATTTTCTGTCCAAACTCACCACCTGTCTGGTGGTATCAGGAGGCTTACCACTGAAAAATCTTCTGTTCAATCAATGTTTAGTGTAAAATCTGTGCGTTCAAGATGTTCCTAATTTATTAGTTTTTCTCCACATTCTTTAGCACTCTAACCGCTTTGAAACCTGATTTAAAAATCATTTTATAAACTGTCCCCTGTCATCATTTTTTATTTTTTAATGTGAAATGGATGCCCTTCCTACCCCAACCCCGATTCCAGGCCAAGCCAACTGAGAGGGCAAGGAAAAGGGAGAGGGAGATGACAGTGTTAATCAGTGGCACAACTCTGTAGCTTAACAAACAGCACTAATTACACGGGGATAAAGACTTGTTCATCACACAGCTTACGAGACACAAGTTAATTGCCTCTCCTTGTAGTCTCCTCCCTCCATCAATAGTCAACTCATCCCAAAGTCACTTGAGCTGCTTTAATGTTCTACTTCTTATTTTTTATTGCTTTTTATTTTTTTCTTTTCTTTTTGTTTAAGAAAATCTGGCTACACCTGCAATAACAAATCAGAGAGGTGGAAACTTTCACTGATATCCTAATGGTCTACTATTCCAGCTGACACTACAAACAACCCAGAATCTATACCATACAGCGCATGCAAAGTACATCCGCAAGACAGAGAATCTATTGGCATCCAGTAAAGTTATAACCCATAATATGGATGTAAATATAGGGGTCACAGAAAAATAATATCCAGTATGAAAACAGAGAATTGGATTTATGTCATTCCAGCATGTACAGCATGACCAGTTGTACGTTTTGCCTTGGGCTGCAACACTTTGTGAATCAATAAGCTAAAAATAAACTGAAAAATGAATTCAAGATGATATTGAGACGTGTTTGTATGTATTACATCTTTTACGCTTGCATGAGTGCAGTCTATGTGTGTATGTGTGCATGTGTATCTGTGTGGGATATTTTTCTTCCTGCTCTAGCTGCAAATGCAAAGTGCGGGATTATTATCTGTATTGGAAAAACGGGATCGGTATAATCTGGATGGCATCGAAAAGAAGAATTGAAGAAATTCAGAGTTAAAAGTTTCAACATGAAACAGTGTGCTTGCCATGGTTGCCGAAAGACTAAATGATCAAAGCACAGCAGAAAGCAACAAGTGTAAAGGGAGGAGATGGCAGTTGTGAATCATGCACGTCTCTCAACACTTTGTCAGCAGGGGTTTAAAAATCTTCTCCTCTACTTATCCAATATTTATATTTGCATCACATGAATTGTAAGATGATAAGGCAACGAATTGCACCATTAATATTTTCTCCATCGTTTTTTATTAAACACTTAGAAACAGCTTATCTATTATCTGTTACTTGGAGGACTCTCAGCTATGTTAAGGTGTGCTCATTCTCATTCTTCACTGTTTTAAAGGCTTTATCAGCATATTTTAACAGGTGGATATTAATGGCATTATTCCTGTTGTTGCATTGTTTTTCATAGTAGCATGTGTGCAATATGGATTTCAGTAGACAGTAGATCTGTAATGTCGCTACATCTTAATCCTTAGCCTTTAACGTCACTTTCTTACTTACATGCGTCATACTAGGTACAATCATCAGCTCTCAGAGCTCTGGAAGGTTTTGCATGCTTTGTCAATGAAGTCTGGATTTCCTCCAGTGGCCTAATAGACACAGTCAAAGAGACAGGTGGTAAAACTCTGCTCTGCTTTTCCATGTGAATTAAGACCTCAGCTAAAATAATGCAGACTACACCTGCGCTCCAAAGTTAAATGCCACCTGAAACATTGATGTTGCCGGGCAGCAAAGCATAAAACCTGCTTCCAAACACAGACGGTCTATAGACGATATTTAGCGGTGGGGTCGATGGATTTTTTAAGTGCTCACAGTTATTTTAAGTTTCATGATAACTGCACTAGAATGTGACTAGATTAACAACAACAAAAACTTAGTGTTTCAGCTAAATGCAGGGGTCACAATCAGATCCTGAATCATCATGTGATAAATCCACACAGATGTGTCCCCCTGCAGCCAGTGCATCTGTCATAAACCGGGCTACATAACACTTAGGGTGCAGGTGAGGTGTGGTTTTAGTGCTTATATAAAAGCACCAGTATGCCAGCCTACACACAGGCAGGTATTGTAAATGGCTTCTAGACGTACACACCTGCCGTTGAGCAAGGCAAGGAACTCCCCAGCGTGGTACAGGTCGTTCCGTGTCACACGGCTGAAACGGAAGGAGTTGAGGTTGCAGAAGGTTACCGAAGGAAATATTATCAGTGAAGCCGCCACTTCATCCAACTTGGTGACATGGGGGTACTCGAAGTAGAACTGCACCCGATCCACGCACACCATCACCAGCACACCCACGGAGGCCAAGAAAAACAAAATCCACAGGGTGCGCTTGATATACATCCGCTTGTAAGTGAACATGTGCGAGATGCCATGCAGTGTGGATCTGGCGGCGAAAACTTCAATGGGAGCCGGCCGCCTGTAGTCCATGTCCTCCGAGTCCGCTTTAAGATCCATTATGTCCCCGAAATGAGTTTAGATGAATGATGGGTGTGAGGTCGCAAAAAGAGCAAAGTGGCTTTGTAGATAAGCAGATGCTTTATTAATGAGGAGGAGGTTAGTGGCTGCAAGTTCACGCCCTTCTACGCATGTATTTCTCATGCAGTCTGTGTGAGATGTTGCGTCACTGACAGCCGGGAAAATTGCTCGACATTTAGAGCATTTTACGTCCAATAGCCTCAAAATACAAAGTTCCTAACTGAAAACCTGGAAAAAGTGAATACTGGAGAAGCGTGCGTTGTATGCAGCCTCGTTTGTAGTCACAGTTCCATAATAATAATAATAATAATGACGACGAAAGCGCGCATGGAAAGATGCCAGCGCTGTTCTCTCCTGCACACTTCTGTAAAATTATCGAGTTGATATCTGGCTTCCAAGCTCAACGCAAACAGCAGAAACAGTGTGCAGCTCTGCAGGAACAGATCACGGTTGAAAAGGTAGAAAAGAAATCACTACGAAGAAGACAAGGAATTAGAAAATCAAAGCGGTTCAGAGAACAGACCGGCTACATGGCTTTCGCATCTCCTCTTCCCGAGCAATTCCAACACGTGTGGAATAACAAACAGCCGCTGATTTCTCGCCTGTTAACGTTTTCAGAGCGGTCGTCGGGTGTCCTGGGTTTTCCACGGGATAAACAGCTGCATCACAGAGGAGCTGGCTCTGTCTGATAGCTGCCTCGGTGCGCCTCTGCTTGCTCGCTTGCATCCATTCCTTCCTCCGAACTGCGTTCACAACAATGCAATGATAATGACTCTGATTTTTTTTTCTTCCTGAAATGATATATCCGTGAGGAAGAAGGTTCTAGGAAAATACTCTTCGTGAATTCAGGGAAAGATTACCTTAGACCGGTAGCGGTTTCCTAGATCAATTAAATTCGCCCCAAACAGGAGAGAGCAAGGATAGGATGGCATGTGTTTTACACCGGGTGACGGAGTCCAGCGTCGGCGGCACTCCAGCAGTGCCTAACCCATACTTTACCCAAAGCCACTGTAGCCTGCAGAACACACAGTTTTACTCTTAACTTAAACCCGGTAGTTTAGCTAAAGTTTAGTTACATTTTTAGGCAAAATTACTCAGCCTGCTTTAGCTCAACTACCAAGAAAACAATTAGCTAACCCACTAAAGGAAAGAGAATGCTGCTGTTTACTTTTGCTAAGTTTAGTTATCCTAAAGGCCTAAACAAACACTTTAAAAGACAAACGACCTAAGCAGAAAAACATTACCTTTGCACCAGACTTGTTGTGTGAATTAATCTAATTTACTTATTGTTTTACACTTTGTTACTATAATACAGGACTGTGGCAAAATTAGGTCACAGTACAAACTTTTAAACTGTAGACTGTATATAGAAGATGAACATACACTCACCGCCCATTTTGTTAGGTAAAGCTATTCAGTTGCTAGTTTACAAAAATCTAATTAACCAATGTGTTCAAGACCTCAAGTTCAAAGTGAACATCAGAGTAAAAATAAAGGTGATTTAGTGACTTTGAATGTGTCATGGTTGTTGGGTAGCTGCACGTTCTCAACAAGGCTGGAAAGTACAGGATTGGAAAAACAGTTCAGGCTGGTGATGGTGTTACAATGCAACCTGATATCACAGCAAAGTGTGTAATGGACTCGCCATGTCCGTTTCACACTTTGCCTCTCCAAATCGTGAAACGGACACGCATGCAGAAGTTGCAGTAAGCTGCAGTAACAGCAGAGGGAGATATTTTATTTCAAGCCAACATGAAAATAAAAGTGTTTACGCAGACATTATTAATACATTTACATGTATATACATATTAGCCGCCTAGCTTAATCGTTTCTGGCAATTGAGGACCCTGGACTGTACTTCATACGGTTTTCGCTCACTACCGGCTTCTTGGCTTTAAATATATTATCTCCCCCTGCTGGTAATGCAACGTCTGCATGCGTGTCCATTTCATGTTTTGAAGAGACAAAGCATGAAAGGGTGGACTTGTGTGTCTTACATGTTTTGCCATGAAACTGGGTTGTTGTTGTGTGATGACTTGGGGGATATTTTTGTGGCGCACTTTGGATCTCGTAACGATCATTGAACATCCTTTGAATACCACAGTTTACCCTAGTATTGTTGTTTGCCAGGTCCATCCCTTTATGACCACAGTGTACCTATGTTCCACCAGGATACTGTACCATGTGCCAAATTTCAAATCATTTCAAACTTTCTTAAACATGTGATTAGATGTGTAGTTGACAAATGTGCAACAACTGTATGATGCTATCATGGCAGTACGGACTAAATCTCTGAGAAATACCTTGCTGAATTTGTGGCAAGAAGAACTGTTCTGAAGGCAAAAATGGATTCAACACAGTGCAAACAAGACGTACTTCATGCACTGACTGGTGTGAATATATAGCTTCCAAGTCTGAGAAAGGAAGGCAATGAAAAACTGCCCTAAACCTGTGTTCTTAGTACAGTAATGGTCAGTGGGAGTGAGAGTGGGCAGTGGGCGACTCCTCTGGCTGTAAAAAGATATTCAGTTGTATAGACACCACTGGGAAAATGAACCTCAGCTCCCTTAATCTGTGACCTCAGTAAAAGTGTTCTTAATGAGAATAAGGGCTCAATCAGTAGCTGCAAGTCATATTAAATAGAAAATGACTGGTGCTAGTTTGTAAATATATGGCACCCATTATAGTTAAATAGGAGGATATTACAGGGGACGCCTTACCATGTGACCGTGTGATTAATGAGCTGCTCACTACAAGGGATGTCGAGCCTCATATGCCAAGCTTTACAACAGGCACTTCCATTCTTTGTATGCATCTTGCATACGTCTTTATAATATTATACTTTTGTTGGAATGTATTTTTAGCATAGTCCAAACCTGAGAACTTAAGACAAAATTTAACAACACTTGAAATTTAACTGAAACATAGAAATACCTTTAATTATCAACTTAAAATAAAGTTCCCAATTATATTTCCAACTTCCATTACAACATGTCCCATCTTAGTTCAGCCATTCTCCACCACCCTTGGGGACATCTCCCATCTTGACCTCGGCACAGATGTTTCTGTATACTACCCCGGCCACTTGGTTATGGCGTTCCATGTATGCCCTGCCTGCTAGCATCTAGCACCCTGCTGCTATGTGCTGGATTGTCTCCGGGGCATCTTTACACAGCCTGCACCTGGGGTATTGTCTGGTGTAATAGACCTCAGCCTCTGTGGATCTTGCGCTCAGAGCTTGTTCCTGTGCTGCCATGATTAGTGCCTCTGTGCTGTCTTTCAGTCCAGCTTTGTCCAGCCACTGGTAGTACTTCTGGATGTCAGCCACTTCCTCTATCTGCCGGTGGTACATACCATGCAGGGGTTTACCCTTCCATGATGGTTCTTCCACTTCCTCGGGTTTCTGCTGGCTGAGGTATTCACTGAGCACATGGTCAGTTGGAGCCATCTTCCTGATGTATTGGTGTGTGTGTGTGTGTGCGTGTGTGCGTGCGTGTGTATATATATATATATATATTCAACTTAAAAATCTGTATGCGTTTTCTTTCTTTTTTCTTGCTTTCATTTTTCCCATTAATTTGTATTCAGTGCTTGTAGTGTAAGGCTCTGAAACATGGCTTTTGAGCGTATTCACTTTGAAATTTCCAGGTTGTAAGCATTTTTTTTCTGGTGTATCTAGCAGCTCATCAACACAGTGTCAGTTCTCTCTGGCTGCAAATTCAAAACAGTAAACATTGAGTCAGTGTTGTGGCATATATATTCTCCAAGGGGCGGAAACCAAAATAAAAAGGGTGTATTTTACTCATCAAACAGAGTTATGGTTATGCCCTTCTTTATCTGACCCGACAGCTACCAACCAGAGGGGGCAGAGGTTGCTAAAAGTAAGTAAACAAACACTCAAGTACATGTTGGCACAACAAGAAAAAAAAATGCACACGTAGTATACAGAGTCTCGACATACTGAGCTACACATACAGATGATTGATGCATGCTTATACAGTATATGCATGCTCACACACATGCTGTTGTACATAAGCTCATAGAAATCGCCTAACCGATATATTTTCTCGGCTACTTCACCAATTCTCTTTAGTTGATTGGGTGGAACATCCAAATACGTAAGATTGAGCGAGTGAGCCAAACACAGCCGATAAAGCAGATGTGTCGCCAGAGTGCCAGCGCCAAATCTGTCATAGAAACTGTATTGCTAAGAGGGAAGGGGAGCTCACCCATGAAATTGTTCATAATGCGTCCATGATTGCCATTTGCCATAGTATTGACTGTGACAATGTGGCAGTCATCTATAAACCCTGCGCCTTATATTGATCATCATTGCTGGAAAGATGATCCCTGCTCTGTTCCAGTGAGGTGATGCGAATTCTGGGTAGGCACTGTGCAACAGTGACATACATGGGTTTGATATTACAGCAGATATTAAATTCCTGAGGCGTATTTTGACAGCAGGTGATGGGATGTATACTTGCCTAAATTTAGTTTTTATCATGGTTTTCTATTAGTGCCACAGTAATGCTAGAGAAGCTCAGTGAGAGGATACTCCTATCCATTTACATTGCTCTGAAGAAAATGGCAAAATTCTCTACAAACCTGGATAGATAGCTCTTCCTGTCAAAGTAATTTTTCAGTGGGCCTTTTCTGGTTCTGTTCTGCTTAGACTTTCAAGATATCAATAACTGCATATGAATATATTTTCATCAGCAGCTCTGTGACAGTGGACATATATTTTATAAAGGAAATCTTGGAAGCTTGGAAAATGAAAAGAAACATCAGATTTATAGGCAGATTTATACGTCTGCTACAACTGCTTCTCATGAATAATCGCTAGAATAGCTATCTTTATGCCTCAGTGTCTTTGTACACTTGTATATTTTGTCATCCTTAACAAAGATTATGCATTATGTCTGACTTTTTATTATTTCTAAAGTGCATTGTTTGTATGTATAAAAGCACAATAGACAAGGTTTAAAACATGAATGGATCCCTGCCACAGACATTCAAATATAATATTACATTTTCCTTCATACACATACTAATTGTGCGGTTTTTAAATACAGTTCTAGACGTCAAAAAATATGTGTCAGTTATATTAATAGTATTGCAGACCTTTGTTGTTAAATATACTTGGCATAGACATAAAATGAATTTGTCAATGAAAGTAAACTGTCAGTTTCCCTGGAAGATAAATGGTAAAAAAAAAAAAAAAAAAAAAAAAGGGGTTTAAAAAAAAAAAAAAAAAAAAAAAAAATAGGATGAAAAA
>VOQK01042584.1:7971-26992 GCA_015052645.1 Benitochromis conjunctus | reverse complement strand
ATCTTGAGATAATTCACTGTCGTGATTCCTGGCATTAGTGTCCAGACTTGGGCACATTTGGACATTTGCTCCTCATTGCCTTCTCATCAACACCCATAGCTGAGGTCTCACCACCAACCCAACTGTGCTTAAGGCTCATCCAAAATAGTGCGAGTGACAAACAGATAGTTAGCAAATGAAAGGATTCCACGACAAATTACTTACAGGACTCCGACTTCTTGAGAGCATATGTGTCTGCAACCATTTATATCGCTTTTATGAGTGTATAGTTTAGTCAGGATTTATGGCTGGATATGAACTGCGTACAGTATAACACCCTCTCAGGCTGGAGTGTTTTGAATCCTTAGACAGTGTGGGTTTACTTCAGCATATCTGTGTGAATTTAATTACAAGTGCTTTGCTCAGTTAAAAGTGTGACAGCACTATGGGCCATTTCGGTAATTTATTTATGGGCCGCGTTGGCAGCATAGAGGAACCTCATTGGCTGGGAGCAGGGTTCAAGCAGCCGGTGGCGATTACAGGGCAAACGTGACCACTGGATAGACAACGACCGACCCAGGAAGTCAACAGGAAATGCTTTTTTAAAGACCATAATCATGTTTTGTCAAGTAATTACAGAACAAGACAGAAAGTATGAAAACACATGGTAATAATGGGACAAAGCATTGATCATAACTGTACGAAACAACTCCTGATGGTCATGGAGGGACAATAGAGTACAAAGACAGCCATTGTTCCTTGACTCAGTGAACTATGCAGCTCGTTAGGTGGAGCTTTCCAAGATTAAAGAGATGGATATGAGCGGAGGAGTCAAGGCCTGAGGTTAGAACTGGGGGCGAAAATCGACACTCAGCCACTGCAGAAATGATCCAGCTCCCCAGCCCCTGACCCCACGGTGACCTGCAGCCTTTGATTTCTGTCCTCTTTTTTTGTCCCCACATCCAGAACACACATCATTTCATCCCTTTGCATATTATTAAACTCCACCCCACCCTCCTCATCTCTAATAAGGCCTGTCTGTCTTTTTTTGCCTCTTCCTTCTCTTTTCTTGTTTTCTTACAACTGTTGTCGTCTTCCTCCCTCTAAGGGGTCTATAATTGATGGATTTCAATGAAAGGTGTAGGTGTGTATGTACATCTACCAAAAGCATTGATATTCTCCCCGAGGCAAAGGAAGAGAGAGGGAGAAAGACAGAGAGGGAGAGAGAGAGGTGACCCTGCTGGCTGAGTGGCAGTGGCCGTCATGCATAGCATCTCTAAAATGGGGATGGGGGGGTGAATGTCACTTTCAAGTCTCTCCTCGGCACTCTCCCTTAATGAGAGATGGGTTCTGCTCCGCAGACAGCCAAGGGGACCAAGGAAATGCCCTCCCCTCCTCCTCCTCATTCCTCCCCTCCACCTCTCAGATCTCTAATCCTCCAAGGAGCTGACAGCTCGAAGATCCGCAAGCCTGCATCTCCTCCACCTGCACAACCTCATTTTCCAATCATAACAACAACAGCAAAGGTAGGGAGATTTCTCTTCACTGGTATTCTCCCGGTCTTCATGACACACATATCATCTTTTACATCACTCTTAATCCAAATGATACCGACATACATTCTAACACTGGCTCAAATCACAGCCCCTACTTCACTCTTCTTAAGTGAGGGACGCACTCCAATGCTATTTAGCTAGCCAGGCTAGTGATTCATCCATTCCAGCTGAAAGGAAAGGTGAGAGGAGAGATCTCCCAGGACTCCTTGCAGCCCCCATCTGTCAGACACACCCGGCCCACTGATTTACATTTACCGCAAGGATTTATGGGATGCCCGCCACAAAACGAGTCGAAGCAGCAAGAATCATGGGGCGAGAGACAGAGCGGGGAAATTATTCAAAGCAGTGATTATTTTGGGACGGCCATTACGCATGCACACCTGATCAGGGGGTGTCACCCGTGACTCCCCCCATCCACCATGATGGAGAGGGGCCTCATCCGTGCTGCGCTCTTATTTTACCTGGCTTGCATAAAGGAGAATTCTCTTAGGCACCAGGAGAGCCTACTAAGGCTAAATTAGGCCCCCGGACAGGCAGAGGAGAATGGAGAGAAGAGCAGATGAGGCAGTTATGTATGCACAAGGGATTGAGATGAGGGATACTGGTCAAAATCACGATCAATCTTAAACCAAGTGTATCATAGTTATATATTTGCAAATCCAAATTTGCTACTTTCTGCTGTTGTAATTGTTTATGAGGTTATTTCATTATACTAGGCCAGATTCTCCAGCTTCAAGAAAACTTTACATTATGTACATTTAATATTAAATGCATAAGTACTGGAAATAATTTAAAGTTAAGTACAGCAGATGATCATAAATGTGTGAATTTCTGTATGATTAACAGGTGACATTTGCTAGACCACCTGCACTCTCTGTTATTCAGAAGCCCAGAAAATGTCACAATGACAGCCCTCCTTTCAACATGGCTCTTAAAGCCCTACTCACTTGCCAACTTCAGGAAGGATCATCATTTATAGTCATTACTTACAGCACTTTGCAGTCTGTAGCTGAAAAGGGTTAGCGTAGCCAGCTTTGAGCACATGTTCCTTTGCCGTAGCTTTACAACTAAGGTCAGCTCAACTGCAACTCTCGGCCCTCCTCCTCTCTCCTCCTCCGCTCCCCTTCTCCTCGCCAAGTTCATTACCAGTGGCCCCCAGGTACGACCTGATTTCAATGCACTTTGTTCAATTGCCCTACTTCGACGATCCTGCCAAAATGGGGCCAGTTGATTATGCGCTACCACCACTTTGCTTATTTTATTTAATCCTCAAAACAGCAGATAATTTCTATGCTACTTCAGTGGCAATTATTCAGTTTTTACTTCTTGTTTCATTTGCTACCGTATGTATTCCAAGCATCAATTTATTTCCCATGCTAATTACACTCCATAGCAACATTGAAAAAAAAAAGTTTTAGGATAGCTCACGCTTAGCAAGTGTCAAAGTGGTGTCGAAGAGCAATTGAGAATTGTTGATTAGCTGTTAGCAGTTACCTGACCTCAAGATGAAAAGAGCAAACGTAATATCTTATTTGCAGTGATGGCGTCAACATCACTGACCTCTAGCTTACTGTTCTGCCTTCAGAATGAGATTAATTTGAATCTGTGTCAGTAATTCCACTTGCACTTGTTTTTCTAAAAAAGAAAGAACAAAAATCTGTGTATTTGTATTATGTACCCGTGTGTGTATCCTAAAACTATTTATTGCTTCTCCTGTAAACTCAACAACTCATTCAATTCAATTCAATTCAATTCAATTTTATTTATATAGCGCCAAATCACAACAACAGCTGCCTCAAGGCGCTTTACATTGTAAGGTAGACCCTACAATAATACATACAGTGAAAAACCCAACAATCATATGACCCCCTATGAGCAAGCACTTTGGCGACAGTGGGAAGGAAAAACTCCCTTTTAACAGGAAGAAACCTCCGGCAGAACCAGGCTCAGGGAGGGGCGGCCATCTGCTGCGACCGGTTGGGGTAAAATGTTTCATTATTGTCACCCTAAACCTAAGTCAAAGTTATATTTTTCACTTATCTTAAAATGTAGATGTTTTTCTCATGTATTTTCTTTCTTTTAATAGGAATCCTTTTAATGTATGTAAAAGCATTAAGGGGCAAACAATCGTGGTGCTAAGACTTTCTGTGTCAGAGGAACTTTATTGTGCCTCTGGCCAAGGCTGTGATCCCCTTACCTATGAAATGCATTT
Source organism: Benitochromis conjunctus (assembly GCA_015052645.1). Classification (NCBI taxonomy): domain Eukaryota; kingdom Metazoa; phylum Chordata; class Actinopteri; order Cichliformes; family Cichlidae; genus Benitochromis; species Benitochromis conjunctus. The sequence continues at coordinate 23,245 of VOQK01042584.1, read as the reverse complement.
ACAGGCATTACAGAACTGGCCAAAGTTCAACACTGAGCAGCATAATATTTCTGTTTTACTATGCACTCTGTTCCCTATCCATCTACTGCCTGACTGCTAAATAAGTTTTTTTTTTACTGAGATGAATAGCAGACTGGGAGTTACTATTTGAATCCAAGTCAAAGGGACTTACTCGTACTATGATTGTCTTTTTCCTGGCAGTGACGATCAGCTTACTAAAAATGGCCTTCCCTTTGTGCCAGCTGATCCTGGGATGATGAACCATTTCACTGGGTCCAAAGGAAAGTTGATTTGCCCCCAAAACACAGAATCCTTAATTTGTCTGTTTGAAAGTGGAACACAGAATGAGAATTGACTGTAGTCCATTTGTGCCACACTAAGTCTCACAGAGAAAGAGGTGTGAGCAAAGTCGACTGTAAGGCTTAAAGAGGCAGCGGGGAGAAAAGCAGCTTGGACAAGAGAAGTGCTGAACTAGGTGGGCAGATTAGTATCACAAGACTTTGTCAGTAGGATGAAACGGTGATGGAAAAGTCTTCTCTGCATGATATTCTCAAATGTTGTTACTGATAGTAAAAACAGATCAGACTGAGAGATTAAATCAGCATACTGAATAAAAGGTGTACGTTTAAGTTCTTATCAGTTTTTTATGAATAATAACAAGTATAATGGTCTTTAGTCACAAATTAGCATACTCCACAGCGCCCAGTGCCCTGATACCATGGTCTTTGTAGTGAATTGATAGAAAACTGGGGACATGGTGATTGTGAATATGTGGCATAACATATGTGGGAAATATTCGAAGGCTTTTGTGGCCTGACAGAGGAACCACCTAATCTGTGGGATAGCTTTGCCTCAGATAGCACGTCTGAAAGGCTGTTAAGCAAAATAGGACAAAAGGGAGTCTTAATTTCCAATACGGCTTCATCGGTTGTCAACCCAATTAACATATTAGAAGGGATCAGTCTGTGACAACTGTCAGAGCACAACCTCAAGACAAAACCACCATTGTGTCCGAAGGAAACCTACATGCCCTGGTCAGATAGACAAGTAGGGAATAGGTAAGAACCAACATGAGGTGACGAGCCAAAGTGCACCTACAGGTGCATAGCTGTTCAGTTTCATCCAGTCTTTAGAAAAATGTCTGCTGTCATGAACTTACGTGTGCTCCTTTTTTCTGTGGCCATGAAAAAACATATCTCCTCAGACTCATTTCATTTCCGCAGCATTATAAGCACACAGCAGAGGCCAGCGTGCCAGATGCACTGATGGTATTAGTGGTGAGTTGGGGCAGTGTTGAGGCTAAGCGCTGGTGACAAAGAGAGATGCCTGGAGGACTCTTCAAACGTCCATCTTCACACAAGATGAAGCGGACAGGACCCGCAGCGGCTCAGAAACAGGATGCCAGTCTAAGCATATGTTGCGCAGAGACAAAGCACCAGGGAGCAACAAGGGGGCGAGATGGCCACAGAGAGACAACGGGGTTGATACACGGCATGATAAGAGGGAGACAAACAGACATGAAGAAAGGCAGACGGACGGACACAGACATGTGGGTTAGAAAAGCAAGAAATTGGGAGGTGAAGGAGTGGGGTGGATGTTGAAAGGAACAGAGAGGCTATGCATGAAAGGAGGAGGGAATGAGGGGTATGAGGGGGTATGGGCAGGGAGGGGTGAAGAGAGGAGGAGAAGTTTGAAGTAAAGTGGTTGGGACATGTGTGACATTGGGGCCCTGGCAGGAGTTGTATCATTGGTCCATATGACTTGCGTGGAGCCTGGGTGAAGTAACGCGTTGTAACAGTGGTGGAATGGTTACTGTATGTCAGTGACCTTTCCATCAGGGCCCTGTAATGGCATGTCAAAACATTTTGAGGGGCAGCATGTTGCAATGTTGCAGATGACTAATTGTCCTTTGTCTTACAGAACCAGATGTTTTGCTCACTTATTCACTTGTTTAATTTAAAAGTGTCTTGGGAAAAAAAAAGGTGTTAAATCTAAAAACAAGTCTTGTTTCACTCCTCAGCGAATGAAGCTCTGTGTCTTCAGTTGCTGATGAGAATGAGCAGGGATCTTCAGTCATGTAAACAAAACCCCTCAGAAGACAAAATGCCACGGTACCCCAGACCCTCCTGCCAAGTGATCGGACTTGACAAGAAACAGACACAGGCTCAAGCCTTGGCCTTCAGGTCTTGTTGCATTCTTCAACATTTCATAAAACATAAACTATTATAGAAATTACTTTTTCTATTTTTTGTATATGTTTCATGTGAACTTCTGACAAATTCCTCATTCGGATTACTGGCAGAATGCTATTGGTTTATATTTGTTTGGCCACATTTTCTGTTATAAATGTTGATTTGGCTGATTGCTAACACAACACAATGCCACTGTAAAATAGAAAATCCACCTGATAACACTTTAGTAAAGTTAAATGGGCACTTTACCAATTTTACACATCAAATGTATTCACTCATCTCAAGGAGTTGTACTCTGCCTGTGAAAACAGATGTTTAATTTCTATTGTGGCTCTTGACAGAGCTTTCTAATGTGATGACATCATCAGGGTTAACTGAGGTTGAGATCGGAAACTAAAAACAGAAAGCCTATGAAAAATATGGGCATTTAGCAGGCAGGAAAATCAAACAAAACATTCAACCAACTTCAGCTGTTTGAATTTTATTTAAAAAATGTCTTTATTGTGACCTCGTTTAGGTTTTAAAGCTTGACTGACCTGGTAAAGGTGTACATTTTTATGAAGGGTTTTCTATGTGTCCAGCTGTATTATTTTCACCATCAAAGATTCACTGGATTCAAACCAGCTAGGGACTCATTTTAACACATTTAAAAAATCATTGTTGACACAAGAATTTAATTACTAAGTTCCCCAAAATATAATTTTAGTTGATGACAAGCTTGCTTTTTTGCACTGATTTTTCAGGTAATGAACGGCTGGACGTAACAATGAAAATGAGCTGTAATAGGGGTGCTGAAAGTCATTTTGGGCAATGCAGGAAACATCCCAAGCAGAAAGTGCAAGGTGAGAAAAGCAGATCATTTATGCATCCAAAGTCCACAAACTGCAGCACTAAAATACAGATACATAATTAAGTTAATCATTAATTGTCAAATCAATTTTGTGTTCCTATTTCTTATCTTTTTTTTTTGTTTTGTTTTGACTTTTCTGGACTTTCTGTGCTCACAGTACCAAAAAGCTGCACCTTAAACAGTACAAATCGTTATTATCAAAACATTACTGTAGAATTACACATATTTGTGGTGAAAATACTCTGGTAAAAGTACAGATTCAATTCCTTTACTCAAGTAAAAGTGAAAAAAGCTCTGAAAGGTTTCCACACTGAAACAGCTGCGTAGTCAGGGGTTAAAGTGGGACTAGGCAGACATGGGAACCCCGTGATCGGTTGTAAGTGATGCAACATGAGACAAAGAATCACTTAGAAAAAGTCACAATAATTTCTCTTGTGAGCTATAGTAGATTTTGTCTACAGACTGTGATCAGCTGACCTGTTACCCTTGATTTAAGCTAATATTGACCACTACAAATGCTCAGCTCTAGTCCAGCTTAGTGCATAACTCTGAACTCCACCAGAGTACTGCAAACTAATCAGTGTAGCCTGCAGTAAACTGCCTAGTACCCCTGAATAACACACAGTTAGTATGTGAATATGTAAGCAAATGTCACTGAGCAGTCTTTACATCTAAAAAAACATGTTTTTTCTTCCTCTGCTGTCCTGTCTTTCTTACATCTTTTTCCATCTGTGAGTGAAGGAATCACTCCCACTCCCTTTCTCCCCCTGGAGAAATACAGCAGCTGTACCGTTAGCTAGCAGAAACATAGTGTGTGTCTAACTGAACAGGTATTTGTGCTATTTGTCTGGCTGCTGATATTTGGAGAATTGTTGGAAACACTGCGTTTGAAATTACCTTCCACTTAAAAATTGTTAAGGCTTTTAAAGGTATGGGCATCTGCACTAAAATCACAGTTTGAGCTGCCTACTGTGTATAGCGCTATAAATTATGTATTTTATGCATCATTTTAAATGATATGTTTCCTCCTGCACTGGCGATGGTTATACCATTAGGCTTGTCTTTTATGCTATTATTCCCTCTATTTAGGTTCAAATCGTGGTTTGTAACAAGCCTGCTTTGAAAATGTAACAAGTGCAACGTAGAAACATTTGTTATAAAATGCAGGGAATAAATAAAAATTGTCAGAAAAATGAAAGTACGTTAACAAATTGTTTGTACTTCATTAATTCCTACCTCTGCAAATCAACTTGGGCGACACAGTCTGCTAAACTATGTACTCCACCTTCAGGGTTAGATATGACAAAAAAGAAGGAAGTGAGAGAAACACAGACATTTTGAACTTTAATAAGAACACACACCATGGGCCTTCGTGAGGATTAACTCTTTGTTCCCCAAATACTCGATCAATAACCACCAGGCCCAGACATCTTTATTTGCAGACAGCTCAAATGCTTCTAGAAGGGAGAAACAGAACAGAGCCTCCCATTCTTCTTTCTCTGCATGTTTCAAGCACTGCGTTATTCCTCTCTCCCTCCTTAATAATCTGTGATGCTTTCAACTTGTCCTTCTTTGTGTGCAGCATTTTTATGTGTGTTTGTGTGTTTTAAGGAATTTATACTGGACTGGGTGAGCAGCTATCCTGACAGCTTATATATTAAACTTAATAGCAATTCATGTGTAAAAAAAAAACAAAACAGCAAAATACAGCAGTGTATATTAAAGATATACTTTCATAAATGCTTGTTTCAAAGGACAAGGCGATTAAAATATCCAGCCAAGGTGAAAGGAGCATTTGGAAATTGCAGATAAGGGATGAGAACGACAATGAAGGGGTGCCCTGAACATGTGTTTGCCTCCGTAATCCTGAGGCTTCACTCCCACATCCTGGTTTCTTAAAGCTAATCCAAACGTAAACAAATAATCTTTGCAATACATCTAATTAAAAGAAATATGACAGAATAAGAGACATCGCATGGAGGAAAAAAACACTTTTCCTTTTAAAATGTGTGTCCTCATTCCTCCCTCCCCGATGGTGGACTCCCACAGTCCTTGGGCCTTTGTGTCTGTCTCCTCTTTATGAATAGAGGCTTAACCATGGCCTGAAGCAATGCATCTTCTGCTCCCTCATTGATAGCCAATGCATTATTCATTTATTTTCATCATATCATCAGATGTGCATAAGCTTTCCCCGGTTATTTTTGGGGAGCAGCATTTATTTGTTTTATTTTTTTTCCCTCAATTACTTCTTAGGGCCTCATCGAACACATTCCCAGTATTCAATCATTCATTGCCTCTCAACTTTATCAAGACCCCAGCTGAGATGAAAGCTAGTCTTTATTATTGATTATCAGAGGGATTAGCTCTCAGTGTAAGTTAAGGTTAGCCCCCCCAATGCTGTTAGTCAATGGAAGGGAGCCGGTCCTTTTTGTCAGAAGAGTGCCGCTGCACGCTACCCTCTTATGTACGTGTTAGACGATTGTGTGAATGCAAAGACAGCAGAAATAATTATCAAATCATACACGCATTCCTTATAGTCTCATCTTTTCTTCGCATTCATTTAAACTACGTGCGCCCAAAGAAAAAAGAGTTTATTTTGTTTCAACTTTCAACAAACAAAACAAGCTAGCTAAAGAGAGACGAGGAACAAAGGATTTGAAACTATACCCTGTGTCCACGGTCCTGCATGTAAGTCAGTGCCCAGGACCAGTTATCCATAGCTCTTTCCCCTACCTTTCTTTACTTAGAATGAAAGACAAACAAAAACCCAACAGCAGCTGGCTTGCTTGGTGTTTCTCAATAAAAGCATTGCTTCTTTCTCGACCCTCTCTTCATCCAATGCCCACAAGTCTCCAGCCTTGACCATATATTATCTTTCAGACTCAATGCTTCTCTTCCTCCTCTCTTTTTTCCTCTTCTCTCTTTTTCCCTACCTCTCCAAGAATAAAGCACTCCTAATGACTGTGGGCTCTCAAGGGCCTGCTGGTGCCCGGGTACTCGAAAGTGCGGCGCGGTGGAAAGGGGGGCACCTCCTCCTTCTCTTCCTCCTCTTTTATCACAGGTGAGAATAGAGGGTCAAGAGGGGTTAATGTGCTGCTGTTGCACAGAGGTTTGGGCTATCACCATGGCAGCAAGCATGTCGAATACCAAAGTGTATATCCTTCCTCCTAAAAGAAAGGTTTGTTTGTGACTTGTTTTTTTGGCCTTTGGGTTCAACTTCATTTTCAAATTGTAGGTTGAAAAGGTTTAACTTTGACTCTTTCAAGAAGGATGAAGGTGAAAAGATGATGTTGTAGCAAATGTGAAACTGCTGTTGATCCAGTTTTAGGGAAATGTTGTTTATGTTTAGTAGCTCAACAGAGAGCACTAAATTACCCCACAAGCACTTTTAGCAGTCCCTAGGCCTGCAGCCCGTGAGAGAAAGGTCACAGCGTCAAGGGCTTAGGTCACCTGATGGGTTCAAGGGAACATTCGTTGTGAGGTTCATTGGTGAACCATAATGATGTGCACGCATGCACACACAAAGTAAAAAGCACTTTTGGTCTTGGCATATACAGATACATACAAGAAGCAGAGAAATTGTTTGCATGCTGCAGACCTGAGAAAATTAATCATTAAAACCCTTCAAGGCTTCTTGTGCTAATTTAACTTCAGCAAATAATATAGCTTGCACCTTTATTCTTTTTCCCTCAAACGTGAAACAAATGCAGGCAAATCAAAAATAATTAATTTCAAAGGATGTGAATTAAAGAAAAATTCCATCTAACATACTGATGTAATTTACATTTTGATTTCTGCTATTTCTGCACTTTCTTTATTTTGCTCGCTCGTCTCTCAAGATTTTCGCTTTAATATCAGTGTGGATCAAAAGCCTTTCATTAGGTTTTCTGCACTCCTTCCAGCATTGTTTGGCTCCTAGGATAACAACAAAGTGCTTTCCCCTACTCCAGGGCCAGGTTAGCTGAGAAGAAAGGAACAGTTATTCCTGGGCTAAGTTCACATCAAACACAAGGGGCTCCAAGTGAGAGAAGATGAAAGCGCCAAGCCTGACCCGGAAGATTAGACCAACTCTGCTGCCAGCTCTGTAGCACCCAGGGGCCATCCTCACTCTGAGATTCTACCCCTCCTCTTCGTACAACACAATGGACTTTAGCAGAGAACACGCGTAGAAGAAGAGAGTAAAAAATGAGGTGAAGAGGCGGATACAAAAAGAATAAAGAAGGAAAGATACAGAGAAGCAGTACAAGGAGGACAAAGAGGGAAAAAGAGAAATGGATGAGCAGAAAAAGAAAAATGTAATATCATTTTAGGAGTGTAAAACTGCAGACTATCCCAACCTACTTTTCTCGCCTCTGCTGCCGCCTCCTCTGACAGATAGCAGTGAGGCAAGAAATAATGCCGATTATCATAATTGCTTAAAGTGTGTGTGAATATTCATGATTTCTCCAGCCTTATTATAGCCACAAATCCATGGCACAATGAATGTAAATTCATTGTGATTATTTTACATAGTGCAATGGCCCCAGTCCTTTCCCCTCCTCTGTGTGTGTGTATGCATGTGAGGACTGCAGCTGGGGGTGTCAAGGTTGGGTGCTATCTCTTACTGGCCCTCATCAGCTGGCCGAGCTGTTGCTATGCATCACATGCAGAGGAGAAAAAAGTCTGTAATGTGAAAAGAAAAGAGTAAGATGGTGGCATGCAAGACGTGGGAAATGAGGACATAATAATGGAGTAAAAGCAACAGTTTAAAAGTAAAGACATTTAGTAAAGAAGAAATTGTGAATAATAAAAAACGAAAAATGTAAGGAGCGGTCATCTATTCGTCTTTTCATGCATTCATAACTTTACCATCAAAGTTTGGAGGGTTTTTTTGGGTTTTTTTTTTTTTTTCATAGTTTAAAGGATAAAGGAAGAAAGACTAAAAAATAAGAATAAATAAAGGAAAATATAAGTACTCGATGTTGACGTGTTGAAATCGGTTGTACGAAGTGAAGTTAGGACACTTAACGTAATGAAAATATCAAGACAGCAAGTCACACACACACACACAAACACACACATACACATGTCTCCTCCTGCTCCTGTGCCCATGCGTATGAGGTGCCAGATGGCACAGGACAAATGCTCCTGAGGGGAAACAGCGTGGTGACCCCTCCCTCTCTCACCCGTACTTTCTCACACATTGAAGACACATGGAAACAGAGCTGTGGCGGGGGGAAGGGGAGGGTTAAGGTTATCGATGATGCCTATCAAAGCATACACAAAGACATACGCACACAGAAGCTATGCACTGACTAATTCCCAAGATGCAGCGATATCGAGGCATGTCTTGACATATTCTCGGGCAGGCAAAGAATCTGAATAGCCCTTAAAACATTTGGCTAGTCTGTGGGCCTTTTGCACCGCCTCAAGGACAGTGCTCTACAAACATTAGCTAACTTCACTTTGTCTACCATCCGTGCCGTGCTCACTGAAGATGCGATCTCACCTCCGCCTGCATGGCGCACGGTGACCCACCCTCAGACCTCTGCTGCTGTGCAACAGCAGGACCCATGAATCCTGTCCAAAAACTTTCATAAAGAGCGGTGATGGTTTTGGGTGAGTGGTTCAGAGACAGAGAGATAGAGCAGATAGTAAGTTCAGGAATGAATGTGGGTGAAATTACCAGAGCAAGGGCATACTGTTTTTTGCTGGTCGTGGCTATATTAATCAAAGTACCACCATGGTACCATGTGTGTCACATAAGTGTTGGTAGTGAAACAGTGTAGTAGAGTTATAAAGTGAAATTTCAGTATTTACAGTCAGTGGCTTTTTCATTTCACATGACTATCATTTCTTTCGTTAATTATAAAGTACAGACATGAACTTCCACAAAGTGTCAGAGAAGGTAGCAGTATGTTCATGAGCCAACAGCTGAGACAGATTTTTCAAACATTTCTTTTTAGAAGTCGAGACCAAAGTTAAACACTTCACAAGTTTGACAAACAACACACAGTTTCCCCTGTCCAGACTAACTTCCAGTGGGACATTTTGGTGGATCACATACCGACTTCAGCTAACAGAAATTGTATTTATTCCACCTTACTTGAAGAAATTTAGTGTACGAGTAAGAAGTCTTTGTCTGGTACAATTATTTGATTGCACGCCAGGCTAAAAGTGTGGAAAGCAGACAGAAGCGGGCTTGTGAAATCATACTTGGCCAGAGGTACTCAAGGTACCAAGAAGTTCTCTGGACTTTTGGATTGTGCAATCTACCACTGAACTGTTTCTTAGCTTTTCCCAAAATCTGATTTGGTCCAGTGTTTGTGACTGCTTACCATTCATCCCAGTGAGGAGTTTACTGCTCATCAAACAGAAAACTCGTATAAATCTGAACACCACAAGAGATGCAAGAGAGACACAAGAAATATAAGATTTTCTCAAGAGATTCCGGTCTTATTTGAAATGAAGACAGCTTATGATCAATTTAATGTTTTTGTCCTCTTTGTACTTGTCTGTTGTGGTGAAGAGAGAGATGACCGCAAAAGCAACGCTGTTGATTTAGGTGTTGATATGCCCCTACTTTCAGCTATGGTCATGAGCTCTGGGGTAATAACTGAAAGAATGAGATTGCAGATACAAGCGGTGGATTTGCGTTTTCTACAAAGCGTGTCTGAGCTCAGCTTTATTCACAGGATGAGAAGTCATTCAGTCAGTAGCTCTGCTACTCCTCCACATAAAGAAGCCAGTTGAGGTAGTTTGGGAAGTGATTAGGATGCCTCCTGGGCACCTCTTGGGTGAGGTGATCCAGGTATGTTCTGCAAAGAGGAGGTACCAGAGTTAACCCAGGACACATTGCAGAGAGAGATTAAATCTCTCGGCTGGCCTCAGAATGCCTTGGTGTTTCCCGAGATGAGCTACCCCTGAGGAGGAGGTGACTTGTGACAGATAGGTGTGGGCTCTTCTGCTTAGGCTGCTGCTCCTGAGAGCCATCATTGGATAAGTATAAGAAAATGCATGGATGGAATGGAGGGAAATTTTGGTTCGATGTTTTATTGTAACCTAATATATATATATATATATATATTTTTTTTTAATGGCAGAACGGTTGTTGTTATAAACCTACAATAATCTTGAAAGGTCAATAGAGTAAACTAAAACCGAAGTGAAAACTCAAAACTGTGATGGAAATTTTCAGTTTTAAAACCTTTTGGATTATCTCACTATTGATTTTTCAGAATTGTCTCCTAGCCAGACTTGTTGTTGTTTCATAATTCCACGATTAACTGACATTTCTTGGGCTACATTTGGGCATGTATCCATTGTCCAAATGTCTTTGGGCAAAATACTGAACCTTAAATTGCCCACAATGTATCCATCACTGTAGGGATGAACATGTGTGTGAATGGGTGAAAGTGACTTGTAGCCTAAAAAGCTATTTGACGCAGCGAATAGAAACTTGAGTGCAAGCAACAGCCACAGTATATTCTCTTCTGAGCTATTCAGTTATATCTGGCCACAGTTATATCCAAAATACCTCTGTCTTTGCATGCCTGAAGAGTGACCTATTTGATTTAGTCTCACTCCTCTCTCTGTGTGTCGGCTTGGAAGAAAAGACTGCACTTGGAGGACAGGCCAAGATGTCCCAGTGGGCTCCACCACTTATCACCAGCCTTCTGAGATTCCACCAAGATTCATCCCCTTATGAATAATCTCAGCCACCGGCACAATGGAGCATTGGAAGAGGGAAAAAAAGCGTCAGATTATTTAGAAAGACACAGGCAGGGATGGAGATAGTTGGAGGGGAAATGAGGAAAAAAGAAAAAGAAGGGAAGGGGAGAGAAGAGAAGAGTGAGGAAGTCTTTTGATGTGCTTCCCCCTTCAGTGCGGGCATCAGGGTGGATGGTAGATCCAAAGCTAACCCCACTGCTTAAAGGGGCTGACTGGTTTATTAAACGCTCCCACCGCCCCCATGCCTCCAAGCATGATGGGATTAATGCTGGCATAACCCTTTACTTAATTCATTACAGGGGGACGCTGGCTAATTTGATTTGATATTATTTTAATAAAGTTCTGTGATGATTTGGAAGATTGTTTCAGGCTATCAGAAATAATTTTCCAGTTATTACTGCTGTTCAGGCAAGTCCTTTGATAGCAGCAGTCTGTCTTAGTGTGCAGAATACATTAGCCGTAAGTGCAAGTACTTTAGCTAAAAAGCTACTAAAGAAATACTAATAATGAGACAACTCTGAATTGCTGAGTATTGTGAAATGATGTTAAGATGTGCTGTGGGCAGGCGCCGTGTAGAACAAACATGACAGAAGAGGAAGAAGAAAAAGGGGAAAGAGAACAGAGAAAGAGATAGAGCAGCGGAGCAATATTTTGTATGCATTGAGCTTACACATGTCACCATTGTTAAATCTCCTAGGGATACATGGTTGCCTTTCAGAGGAGCACCAATGCTTTGTGTTATTCATGTGATTACTGAAGAGACTGCTGCTAGTGTAGGTGTCTCAGAACAAAAAGATAGTCCATTTTCTTTTTTCAGGCTGCCGATTTTGTCAGTGCACAAATGATGAGATGCAGAGCATTAAAAATGACACAATAACAATTGTAATTTCTGGAAAATAGATAGTGGTTTTAACAGACTTTTTAGAAGTGTTTGCTATATATTCCTAATACAATGAGCTTATTTTATTTCCAATGTGCTTTGCTTGGCTGTACAGTCGTTTTATAGAACAAACAGGTTCTGAATCCATCGCAGTAATATATTAGCCCCTCAGTGTTAGAATAATCCTGTTTTCCACCAAGCCATTTGTTCACCTCATCAGACTTTGCCAGTTCTATATAATCTCACTACTGTCTCTTCACCTATTTACATATTGCTTAAGATAATTGAAGACACTGTAGATGTCTCACACTATTTCCTTAAGCCTCCTTCCAGACCTTGCAAGTTTTGCAAGTGGAGGGAAAGAAACGCAGGGCTGAGGGTTTGGGGAGGGGTTTGAACTGTATAGTAGTGACAGTGTTTTTGTTTTGCTTTTTCCTTAAACCCCAAATGACACACATTTCCCTCTGAAAAGATAAGCCCTCAGTCAAAGGCCGCGGGAGATGTCTGGGACCCTGTGAAAGAAGTGGGGGAATTACCTACCAGGGGTCTGGCATGAAGGGGAGAGTGGGTGGAGGGGTGAGGATGGAGAAAGAGGTAGGGGGGTGGGGGGGTTACCCTTATTCATTAGTCCGTCTGGGGTCCAAGGCGGGGTCACACAATGTGACGGTTGTTCTCCAGACCCCCAGACCCCAGCAGACACGTTTAATGGCCACCGTTTCCTCTCCAGACAGAAAGAGAAAAAAAGGGAGGAGGACAGAGCTTGGAGTGAAGGTGACAGAGGGGGGGATGGACTTTGACAGAGAAAGAGGGGAAGGATGAAGAAAGAGGTATAGAGAAAAGGAGAAAGGACTAAAGAGAAAAAGCAGCGAAGGGAAAACTAAGAAAAGTGATTCAAGTGGACCAGCATGAGATGCATTTTTGGATCACTGTGGTTTTCATTTGGGGCACGTTGGTACCTGCCCTGGGAGAGAAGCGGTAGAGGTTCCCACCTCTGAGTTTGCCTTTTCTGCTTTTTCACAGGATCTGCAGTTCACAGGTCACAATTTAGAACAATTATTTGGGGTCGAGGTGCATAGTTACCATGGGTAAGTGGAATCGCACAAATACGGAATTTCACAACCCATAGCAAATGTCTCCTAAAAGCAGACCTAAAAAAAACATGGTCCTTACTTTACATAAATACTTTACCAGGACTAGACAAAGGCAAGGTTAAATCCAATTAAAACTTTTACTTGATGCTCCACACCAACATCAGCAAACCAAGAGGAACAATGTTCAACTTCTCATCACTTATGGAAATGGAATGGAAATTATATGTATATCACCCTGTATTTTTGTTCCATATGTGCGTTTTAACCAAGGCATTTGATAATGTCAAAATGTCAGAGGTGCCAGTAATAGCTAGCTTTCTTTAAGTTCATTATATCCGCTGAGATATGCTGCTCCAGGTTCAGTAGTATGGCCCCAGGCAGAAATCAATGTCCACAAAAAGGTTTTTTGATACCAAAGCAAGTAATCAAGGTTATAGAAAAGGGCACGCATTAACACAATTTCACTGAAATATGCAGAGTTCATGTGCATATGTTCTCAGATTAAATCAAAACTCAAATGTCAAGTGTAAATGCATGCAGATCCAGGCAAATAGGGCAGACCTTCTGATATCGATACTGCGACTGCGAGGTTCAGTGAGGCAAAATGAATTTATTTAATGATCAGTCAGTGAATACAAATCAAATACAACTAATGCTTGATATTTAGCCTTTCCCAAGAATCATTTATTGTATCAATTGATTTTCCTCAAAACACAAATTTCATGCAAAAATATTAGATGTCAGAAAGAGCCTCTGCTCTCTTTTGTTGCCCAACACCAAGTCGATGCAATGATACAAATATCAAAATGAACAGAGGTTTGAACACATCATAATGAATAAAGACAAATTATTTCAATCTGATGGCCAGTTGTTTTGTTTTTCAGCAATTTAAGTTGACATAAGATTTAAGATGGAATTAGAAGATATAACATTAACTACAAAGGTATGCTTGCCTACATCCTTCTCCAGAGCTTCCCTCTTACTCCCTAGAGTGAAAGGTAGTAATTTGTCACTTTACGCTGGATCCAATTAGATTAATTGCATTAGACAGGCTAGTTTAGTGAAACCCCCTCCTTTGGAACTGAAAGATGTGGGTTTTCTGTCTTTTTTATTCTATCTGTCCTTAATACGCTGTTTCTATCCCCACCGGGTATAGCCGTGATCTTGAAAGATTTAAGTATCCACAATTGATTTATATATTGCAAAAAAGGCAGCGAGGAACATAAAAAAATACAAAATAAAATGCTGTTCTTAGTGTAACCTGAAGACAAATTATTGCTTTACACTATTTAACAGCAATAAAGCACCACAAATAAATACCTGATCCAACCATCCGCATGTCTCAACCATGCTAAAGGTGCACAAATAAGAACTTGTTCCCCCATAAAACCCCTCGTGTCTGCATGTTCCTCTTTAAAGTATTGTGACTAAAACATATGTTGGTGCTGTCAGAGCCTTAGTTAGCACTCTTCATCCTGCTGACTAGAGCAAGAAGATTAGGGGTCATGTCAGCTCCAGATTATTGGAGGATTTTACATTTATAAACTCGTGCTGGCTCTAATTTAACTGCACCTTCAGGGACCTTAAAGTGTGGCTGGAATGAGAGAAACAGATGTGGGGCCCCGTTAATGGGAAAATAGCAGCAATGGACAAGGCCATGCAGGCTCATCTTCTCCCTCCCTGTCTCTTTTTTCCTCATCTGATTTGTCTTTCTTTCCTTTTTATCACTTCCATAGATTTTTTTTTTCCCCCCTCGAATCTCATCTTTCCTCTCTTGTTTCTTTTTCTCTCCTCCCCTTTCTTTCCCGTGTCCTTTTCTTATGTGAAGCTTTGCGAGACCAGGCTGGGGTTTCATGCCATGTACTGTTGTCAAGTGTGTTTCTTGCCAAGTGCTCAGTGTTCAGGGATACTGCCCTGGCACTGGGGCACTGGCCAGGGCCAAGCCTCTGTAGCTTGTGCTCTGCTAAGCTGGCAGTGTAGTTGAAAGTTAAACACCTTGGACTGTGAAATCAAAGGCACCACAGTGATTTAACTTGCATGATCTTTGCAGAATATTATGTCACCGAGTCCTTAGGGTAAAACGGATGGAGCTGATAGAGATTATGCCGTGTGAGAGATTGCATTCTGCTGCTACCGCTTTATATCTCTAAATGAAAAATGGTTTTAGCCACAGGAATACATGACTGTAAGGCACGTGAGCAATGACAGGGCGAATGATTTCTTAACTAACTTGCTAGTTAACTCACTTTGATCATCTGAACCTCTGACCCTCTGAGTTTCTCTCTACTGAGTTATTTTGGATTCTCAACAAGAAAGGGGTCAGAGTTTAAAAGGGTTTTCTTCTTATTTATGGACCTTTGAATTCATTCAAAAGGTACTTGTTAATATTCATCACTTATCAAGTATTTCCTGATTAGTTCCTTATTTTTTTTTTTTTTTTTCTTTGTTTTTTTTTTTTTTTTTATTTTTTTTTTTTTTTTTATTTTTAAATTTTAATTTTTTTTTTTTTTTTTCAAAAAAAAAAAAAAAGTAATAAGTTAATATTTTGTCC
>VOQK01042582.1:255-14653 GCA_015052645.1 Benitochromis conjunctus | reverse complement strand
AAAAAAAAAAAAAATAAAAAATAAAAAGAAAAAAAAAATGTTATTTTTTTTTTTTTTTTTTTTTACTTGCTGTGTCTGTAAAACCATTAAACAAATAGTTTTAATTTAAAGTGATGAAGAATTAATTTAATTTATGCTGTTTATCAGAATATTAAGATATTACTTAAGGCATTTACCCACTCTCTGTAGACAACATTATGTCAAGCACTGTTCATGAGTGACAATAATGAATGATGATGATCCTCTTGTGATTCTTACTTTATCTGAGGTCAGACACATTAATTTACCCTCAGGAGGAAATTGGTATCATATGACTCAGAATATTGTATTATGGAGCCATTACACTTTTACTGAATGCTGCTGCACATGTATTGATGTCTTTAAGTCTGGGTGCAGACTGTTGAGATGGTGCAGAAATTATACTGTATGTTCAAAGATTATCCTTTAAATTTCCAGACCTGTTCTTTTTGATAAAGAAATAATTTTGTCTGTGGCTATCCTGAGAGGAAGTACGTGCATTTATCTTACAAACAGTACCTGTGCAACCCTACATCCTACACATGTGCACTGCCCTTCAATAAAAACAATGCAGCCATTTAAAAAAAACTGTATTTACATTACATTTATAATGTGCAAAATATTTTCAATAAAACATCTTATTGTGGGGTTGCTATAGTCTCACTGTGCTTTTGTGGTGCATGCAGAAAGTGGTATGGAATTGTCTTGATCAAATAAACATAGACATTGTCTGGATTGCAGCATATAAAACAGAATATATATTTTGAAAAATATATCCCATAAGATTTTGGCCTTTCAACTCTGCGCTGATAATAAGTTGGGTGGTCCTTTTCCTCTTTATCCCGTAGGATGCAGGATCTGTGACTTTCCATCACACCACTTGACAGTTTACCCACTCCCTCTCAATCCATCTTAAATGAGCTCAGGCTCTGGATGTTGTTTTCTTTGCATGGTCAATTTTTAGCTGCAAGAAAATTGTGTTCAGTTGCAATGATTTTCAGAGCCGGTGAAGTGATTTCCATTACAGAATTGTAGCTGGGTTTTTTTCTATTGCAGTGCTGCCTGAGGGCAAATTCAAAATATTCAAGATTCAATATTGGTTTTCACTGTGTCCCTTGTGTACCGAGATCTCCCTGGATTCTCTGAATATTGCTTGCATAGTTTCAGAAATGAAATTATTGTGTTATTACATCTGCCTGCTTTTCTAGGTGTTTTTGTTGTCCCGTTTGATCTTTTCTTCGGTCATTTCCGCTTTCCCACTATTTTAAATTCCACTCATTCTTAATTTTGTCGTCATCCCCTCTGATCCTGTAATCTTCTTGACCCCTTCTGCAAAGCCAATCAGCCTCTCAGATCCCTGTCCTTTAAAACTCAGTGTTATTCTGCCATTCTGCCCTTCAAACTGTTACACAATCCTCGTTTCCCCCTGCTCCACCTTAAAAATGTTGTTGGATATAAATTCAACATGTTAAGCTATTATATATTCCACCTAATATTCAATATGTTGTCTTTATTTTGTGTTTAGGGTTTAAATTACTTACAAATCTTTGCATTCTGCTTTTATTTCGTGTTTCACAAGTTGAAACAGGGATTATTCTCTGTTTTTACAAGAGGACAACACATTTGATGATTTAATTTTTGCATTTTCTTGTAACTTTTTAAAAACTAAACAATTAATTGATTAATCAAAATGTGACTGTTCAGCTGATTACAGCGCATTATGATTAATGATCATTTTCTTCAGTGCATTTAATAATGTGAGTAATAGCTAGTTGCCGGCGTGGTGTGCATAGAATTTGCAGTTACAACCCAGAACCTGATTTCTTCACAGTATGCGGTCGATTTTATGACGGTGGGATGTTGAGGCGCGTTGAATATGATAATGCACCACATGCTTAATTTCAGTCCAGTCAGTTTCATCCTACATGTGAACATTTGTGTGTTTCAGGACGGCAGTGGTGTGCCCTATCATAGATGTCATCAGCGATGAGACGTTTGAATACATGGCAGGCTCAGATATGACTTACGGTGGTTTCAACTGGAAGCTGAATTTTCGATGGTATCCTGTTCCCCAGCGGGAGATGGATCGACGTAAAGGGGACAGAACCCTCCCTGTCAGGTACATCTGTGTGGGACTTTACACTTGAATATTGTCTTGAAATAAGAGAGGAGAGATCATATTAAACGCATTAAAAAGTTGGTACTATTTTGTAAGCTTAATTAAATGTACAGCAGGCTACAGAGGAAACACTGAAAGCTAAATTTCTCTACAAAAAATGATTTTATAAAAAGCTAGAAATAGATCATGTTTCCCTCTGTGTCCCACTGATGCCAGCGTCTGCCTAAATAGCATCCACAGAGTTATGATGTTTCTCTTTGTAGTAGAAGTATCCATGTATTTTGAAACAGGAAAATAGAAACCGCTTAGAGTTGCCTTTTTTGGCTTCACAAAACTCATCTGTATGCAAATCACTCCAAGCAGCAAACAATATCCTTTATTTAGGGCTGACTTGAGTATAGAATGAATTAAAAGATAAAAGTAATTGCCCCTCTAAGGCTTTGTTTCAAATTGTCAAACAAATTGGCCTTTTATTATATCCTCAATGTTCCTCTTAGTTAAAAAAGATGCTAACGAATTCAGTATGAGGAGATGAAATATTACAAAGGGGTTTTGTGCTGTTGCCTTAATTTGTTGTGTTTTTTGCAGGACACCCACCATGGCAGGAGGATTATTCTCTATAGACAAGATGTATTTTGAAGAAATTGGGAGTTACGACCCGGGGATGGATATCTGGGGAGGAGAAAACCTGGAAATGTCTTTTAGAGTAAGTGGTTTCTCTGTATATCACAAGTTTCTGCCTTGCGATATTCCCTTTTTGTAGATATTTACACATATTATAAAATTGGATGATCTTTCTAAATATTAAAAAAATACACCGTTGCAAACATTTTTGTTACCTGCTGTAATCATGTGGTTGCTGCTGCTAATTTTGTGAGAGTCTCTTTGTGTGCATCATCCTGGCAAATGTACTGTTGTACATTGATGGGTTTGAGCATTTTGGCAGACATCTGTGGACAGATTTTGTCACTGTTGTAATATCACAACTGTGTGCTCATATTACATGTTGGCGTCTACTTAGCTTTGAGCTTACACAAACATAAGGGAAAAATATTTAGTCTCTTTGCTTTATGTTGTAAAGTTTATTGTACAAAGTATATGTTATTGTTACCAGTTAGTGATAGTGTGGTTTGTACTTCACCTCATGAGTCTCTCTGAATTTGCTATCATGGAGAATTTAGTTCTGGGGACACCTACTGTACCAGAAACTATGACAAGGGCAGATTATAGAAGGTGTTTTTGTCTTGCTGTCACAGCTTGTCGTTAGTAATCAGAAACATGAAGTGCTGTTTTAAGGCATGCCTGTGAGCTGCAGCATCTAGTCACAAACAGATCTACAGTAAGTCTGTGTGTGGTAGGTGACCTACATAAATGATAACATTTGTCACCAATAAAAACATTTGCTCTTAAATTTCAATAGCATACCTTCCTGAGCATCGAGGGAGTAGAACAAAGGGAACAGGCATTCACTGGCTGTTTCATCAGTTTGTATCCAGCCTATTTGTCTGCTTTCCTGTCACATACTACATAAATCTGCCTTGTCTCTATGCTTGCAGATTTGGCAATGCGGTGGCTCCTTGGAAATTGTAACATGTTCACACGTGGGCCATGTTTTCCGGAAGGCCACCCCATACAGTTTCCCTGGAGGAACGGGCCAAGTCATCAACAAGAACAACAGGCGCCTGGCTGAAGTCTGGATGGATGATTTCAAAGACTTCTTTTATATCATATCACCAGGTACAGAGAATGAAACTGCCACCATGTCACTACAACTTTCAGCCACTGAAATGATGCAGAGAACTAAAGACAAAGAGTTTAAATCAGCTCTACGGATTTTACATGTTATAAAAAAAGCGATTCAGTGTGCACTGCTGGTCAAAGGAAGATGTGAACAAAGCTCATTGCTGGACCCCTGAGTGGTTACCCCTGTGTGGTTAATTTAGCAAACTGGTGTGAAAAGGAAAGACATGTCTCTTCCATTTTAGTCTTTCATTCTCTTGCAAGGTTCTTTCTTTTTATTCTTATGCAAATGTACATTTTCTTTTACTTTTATATTTGAATTTAATGCAGCTTTGCCATCCTCGAAGTGGGATTAATTAATTCCTTCTCTCAGATACATTTTTAGTGCTCTCTTGGACTTGGGTTCAGAAATTAGTCACGAACGCCATCTTTCAAACAGAGCTCAAACACACACAGACAAACCAGAACAATACGACGTGCAGATTGAGAGATGAGTACCCCTCCATCTGTCGACTTAGTAATGTGATTACCCTTTTGCAGGGAGCGGTATCCCGGAAATCTCTGGTTAACTGTTTTAGATGCCAGCCAACCTATAAGGGATCATCCGTAATCTTTCGATCTTACGGCACAAATTGTGACCTTCTCTTCCTCTCAGTCAGGCAGGATTCTCCACGGGCATGTGTGCAGACAGAGCCAGGGCTGTGATGGATGAGTTTCTCTGTGTATTGTGGTCCCGCGATGACTGTCTGTTCCTCCAGGACATTAGGGAGAATGATCTGGGTTATGCTGCTGCCAGACCTCCCTTATTGGTGCAGAAGAACACAGTATGTTGCTCAGGCTGAATTTGGGAGCGGCATCTAGTGATCCTATTAAAAGTGTACCCCCTTCCTTGTCCTTCCTCTGCACAGGATCTAAGAGGCTATTCATCATGCTCTATAACATGTGATGCTTAGCCCCCGCAACAGAAAAAAAGGGAGGAAGAGAGAAAAGTAGCCTTTAGCTCACTGCTTTTATCTGCCGACTTGACATTTCTGTTTCTCACATTAAAGCGTGAGATACTATTAGTATAGGTAAGCTGTTTGCAATATCTTGGTCATGTGTGATAGATACATACAGTACAGTGCGTACAGTGCTGTAGGTCTTACATGTTGACTGGATTTTGAAAGCTGTCCTCTATTTTCCCTCATTGCAATCATGCTCTTTCATATTAAATTACCACCTTGAGTCTATCTGCATGCAAGCTACGAGTCCTCAAGTGGCACTCTAGGAAGAAACCATCTGTCTAATGTGTTTGTAAGTGTCTGTGCCCAGTCGCTGTCTAATCCTTTCTCAGTCTTTAGTTTCATCAAGGCTGATACATCAGGCAGTTCACATTTGGCTAAAGTGACTTACATCATGGCCCACAGTTATTTTTTTGTTGAGTGCTATTGAAGGAGATGCATGTTCCACATTACACTGTTTGTAAATGGGATTGCAGGCCAACATTATGATTGGGACATTTTCAGGTAAAGCGTTTTGTTTTTCCTTCATGAAGGTTCCCCCTGGTGTCTGGTCTCGGTGGTGCACAGAAACAGAAACATCCTATTTTCAGAGCAGAAAATGTGGCTCTTAATGTGACGGATGATGTTCACTGATACATATGGCTCCATTTCCTGTCTTGACATTTCATTTGCAGGCGTGATGCGGGTGGAGTACGGAGACGTCTCCTCTCGCAAAGTCCTCCGTGAGGCCTTAAAGTGCAAACCGTTTTCCTGGTATCTAGAGAACATCTACCCAGACTCCCAGATCCCAAGAAGATACTACTCTCTTGGTGAAGTATGGGCTCTCTTGTACTCTAATCTTCTATAATGTATCGCATACACTGGCTCCTTCTGCATTCAGTCAGATATATCCTTTTAGCGCCTGGCCTCATTTTTTTTTGTCATTTTCTCTCAGAAAGACAATATCTCTGTGAGATACAGCCTGAAAATATCAGGATCCAGGAAAGGCTTAAAAAAAGATGAAAAACAACCAACCAAGTTTGTATTGAACGTGCATAATAAACAGACGTGCGGATGTTCAAGCGGTCGGTATTGATCCCCCTCACATGTTGAGGCAGTGAGATAAAGCTCCTGTATGCATTCTAAATAGTCTTGTATTCTGCTCTTTAAGGGGGGAAAAAGCATTTTAAAAGACAGTGTTTCCCAGTACTTACATTAAAAATCTGATTTTTCATAGGATTATTAATAGGTAGAAATTGTAAGCAGGTAATATTGTTTGATAACTACTAATTTAGTTTTGACATGAAAAGTCATAGTTTATTTTAAGAGAGATGTTTTAGTTAGTTCCCTCTCGCTTTTTTACAGTGACCACAATCAGCTTCTTGATGAACATAGCTTTGTGCGGGAAGCATTGAAGCAGGGGGTGAATTCAGAGCTAACATGGACTGTGCTATCTGGATATAGATGGAGGTCATGTAAAAGTAATGTCAGTCTAAGAACTGAGTGTGAAATGAGGTTGTAATCCTCTAACATTCATACAGCCAAGGATGAGTTGTATGAATGTTCTGCTATACTGCAGTAAAAACTGGTTTTCTCTATCTCTCTTTAGCCACTGCAGCACCTTTTCTCCCATTTTGCTCTAAACCAGACCTCTTCTGGCTGATTCTCATCCTCCATAACACACAGTCAGCCTTTCTTTAACAGCCGGAACCATTAGGTTTTATATCACTTAATTATTATGAATGCCATTCCGGTCCTGCATGATAGGCATGGTAATGGCTTAGGCAACATACATAGTCAGCTCTGCTTTAGCTCTGTGAATGTAGGAGTTTATTAGATAGCTGAGTTGACTGGAAGTCAGTAGGAGCTGTGATAATTGCTTATTGAGAAGTGTGCAGTCAACTTAGCTCAGTTTCGTCTTTAAAAGTGGATATAATGAGTAGAGATTGGACTAAATTAACTCGGTGACATGGTATACACGTGATTTTTAGCTATAGCATTTATGGAAGATGGTGACAAACTTTTTCCAGTTTCCGAAAAGAAAGCATAATTAAATCTGTGACTGGAATTTAAAGCGGTTACAGCATTAGTGGCATTAGCATCTAGCTGTTGGACCTGGGCTTATTAAAGTGGTGCTATTGAGATATGCTGCAATATTTGCAAAACTGGGGTGGTAACTAAGATTATCCTGTCAGTTATTGACTTATATGATCATTTTGTCAAATGCAAGGAAATCTTTTTTTTTTAACCCTTTAAAGCCTGAACCATGAAATAATTGCCAGAAAAAAAAAATGAAAATGCAGTGATTATTAAACCTTCTGACAAATAACAAAAACAAAATCCTTAAAAATGCAGTTTATTTCGCTGTTTCGGGAGGAAAAAAATACACTGATGATGTATAAGTTTCAAAAACTCATGAATCAAGTATAATACATTTGGGTTTAAAAAGTTAATTAAAAAACTCATCAAACCCTAAAGACATTCAGTACAACTGAAAGAACTAAAATGCTGTTGCTAATTATATATTAACAGATTAATTTATTTGGAAGACAATATTTAAAATGTTGTGATCGATTATCAATTTGCATAAGAGATCCTTGGACGAAGAATTCAAACAATGAACGAGGACAAAAAACAAGGTTTTAGAAAAGATTAATTTTTATTGGTGTATTAAACGGGACCTGATAATTCTGGAAATGATTTTTTTCTGTACCTATAGCCTAGCTGTTGTCAATAGAAACATGAATAAAATACTATGATGTAACACTTTATAAACTTTGTACCACTAAAATGTTAGAAACGAATATATAGGTTTTCAAATGTGTAAAAGTGCATGTTTTAGGTACAGTGGTCATTATGCTCCTAATTTAAATTTAAATTTGGAGGTACTTCTAAATATGAACGTCCTGTCTGTAGATCAGAAATGTTGAGACCAACCAGTGTATGGACAACATGGGGAGAAAGGAGAACGAGAAGGTTGGCTTTTTCAACTGCCACGGGATGGGTGGAAACCAGGTGAGGAGATAACAGTAAATACTGTATTGAGAGTATTATACTTAATTATGAAAAGAAATACTATTGTCTGTATTATAATGTTTGCAAATGTAACTTTGAATGGAACTAAGTACAGCCTTACGTGTTCTACTTGTGTAGCAGCCAGGTGTTGCTAACTAAATGTACTTGATTAATTGATCATTAGCAGGTGTGAGCGCCTCTATAATTTGCAGTTTGCTGATCTGGATGATTTAGGTGATTAACACAATGTTCCCAGGAGTAAACATCCCAGCAAATTTACTCCAAGGTCAGGGCATGTAATACTTAAAGATATTAAAAAACAATCCCAAGAACTACATCTTAGACTATCCAGGCTTCAATTAGCATGTTAAAGTTCATGATAGTACAATTAGCGTGAACTAATCAAGCTTGATTGGAGGACTTGTTGGGAAAACCTCTTCTCTTTAAAAAGAGTATGGCAGCACGACTTAGTTTGCTAAATTGCATCTGAATAAACCACAAGACTTCTTGAACAAGACTTCTCTCCTTTGGACAGACAACACCAAACTGCAGATGCACAGCAGCACGTTTAGTGAAAACTAAACAAACACTACACATTACTACAAATACTTCATACCAACTGTCAAGCACAGTAGATGATTTGACCTTGTTTTGCAGCTACAGGACCTGGGCGCCTTGTAGTCATTCAGTCAACCAAGACTGTTCTCTGTATCAAAGTATTCCAGAGTCAAATGTGAGGCAATCTGTTTGACAGCTAAAGCCTGGGTCATGCAGTAGGGCGATGACTCCATGCACAGCAGCAAATCTGTAAAAGAAAATGATCAAGGTGTTGCAAATCAGTCAAATCAGACCTCAACTTGACTGAAATGTTATGGCAAGACCTTAAGAGAGCTGTGCATAAACGAATGCCTCAGTTTCTCCACAGTGATGCGGGAGAATGATGAAGTACAAAAAAACAATTACTTCAAATTATTGCTGCTAAAGATGGTTCTACAAGCTACTAAATCATGGGGTGTACTTCGTTTTAAAGTGCAGCCTTTAACATGCATCTTTATCTTGCCCAAAAACTTGAAAGCGAGGATTGTGTTAATCTCCAACTTCTAAGTCCATTTGCAGATTTTCAATACAATGATTTCTCTCTCTCATTTCTGAAGTCAGTGATTAGACTCAAAGATTTTAAGCCCAGAATTTGCTTTGGTCGAATCAATATTGTTTATACTCAAGTCTCATTATAGTTTTTTTTTTTCTGCAGCACATGAGACAGAATATCTGTCCAGTCTTGTACTTACATAAATTATGAAAAAAAGCATCTGTAGAACATCCTGGAAATTCATAATAAAGTACACAATCAATTTGAAATGAGTTTACAACACATAAATAAATAAAAAAGTTCTAGAGTGTAAATAATAAAAAAAAGAGAGAAAAAAAATTAAGGTTCAATAAATGTGTACAGTTTAATCATCTATCACTAAAACCCCTTACAATAGTGTTGTTTTTGTTTTTTGTGATGTTGGTGTTACTGATGCTTGTCAGGGGCTTAATAAACCGTTTTTCTGCAGGTGTTCTCGTACACTGCGGATAAAGAAATCAGAACAGATGACCTCTGCCTGGATGTCTCACGCCTCAACGGGCCTGTTGTCATGCTCAAGTGTCACCACATGAAGGGCAATCAGATGTTTGAGTACGATGCTGAGGTAGGATCTGTGGCCCTTGTAGGAACCAAATAATTTAAAATAAGGGTCTAAAGCAAGTGGCCATTCTTGTCCTCTGTTCCTCAATTTAATGTTTTTGTACCTTTACCTGTCATAAGGTGATTTCAAGAGCAATAGGACACTGAGGATCTTTGGTCATGGGAAACTAGAATGACTATTTCCTGCCACAAGATGGTGCTGTGTGTTGTTTTTTTTTAAAAGCGCCACAGAAGTTGAGTTGCTATTTCAACCCAGCAGCTGTTTCTCTTTTCTTGTCTCATTATGTAGTATGTTGGCAAGTGGGAATATGATTTTGAGGTAAGCTGTTCAATTTGTCCCTCCTAAGTGCCACATTGTGATTTAGTATTGTGAGTAAGAGTGTGTGGACTCTGAAGTGTTAGTGGTTAGTAGAGTAGATCGTTTTTATTTTATTTATTTATTTTTTTGATGTGTACTGAAGCCTTTTCCCAGATTTGTGACCTGGGATCATGCATTGGAATTTATCCTTATTTATTTTGCAGAAAAATACATTGTATATATTGTATTAGGTGACTACAATATGCAGCAGTCATTTAATAATCATATGTGCAGCAGAACAATCAAGTCACCAAATAATTTACATCACAGAAAGAAACTGAAGTCCAATCTATAATGAAAAAAACCCAAGTATCACCTATGAATATCAAAGAAAAATTATTGCATGCATTAGGTGGAAAATGGTGAGGTGGAAAAAAATAATAACCTTATGCATTTTTTCAGCTGTGTGGCTCATTACGGGTATCACTATATGTGTGTATCATAGTCTTTTCCTTTGTTTTGCTGTAGCACTGAATTAGAAAATACAAAAAAATCAACAAAGCCAGACGCTGCATATTGAACACCGGGGTTTCACTTTACTTAATATTCCTGGGTATGCAAGCAGTAATAGGCTTGCAATTTTGATATTCAGTCAAATGAAGAAGCAGATGTTGTGGGTAGGAAACAGAAAGACATTTTGAATCTCATAGGAAAACTAAATATTCTTAAACCTTGTTTCCTCAGAACTCAAAATACATTATGGATTACACAACTCAAAAAGCATTTTTATATGAACAATTTATGCATTTTTAATCCTCAGGAAGATGGTTAGAAGAGGCAGCGTCGCATGCAGAGTTATCTATGAGTGATTGAGATGTCCTATCACTGACATGTCGATATAACAAAGTGAGGAAGCTCAGAGCCCTTTCCATCGAGCATTGAACAAATCCTTGGAGAAATCCTTTCATTACACTTTGTTCTCAGTGTGCTTTTCTTCAAATGAAAAAAAAAAAAGAGAATAAAATGAATAATTCATAAACGAAGAAGACCAGTCTCTGTTGTAAACAGCTTCGGGGTTTCATCGCTGTCAGTGGCGGTGTTATTTTTAGCCCAGGTGTGACTGACAGGGACTGAATCCTGGATGACTACAGTACCATTAACATTTCATCTGGTCATCAGTTTCACTTTCACAGAAATACCTGGCTTTTCCATATTCCTCCTGTATTCATTCCCGACATCTCTCCTTCCTTTTCACCTGCTCTGCTGTTTCAGCCAGTAATAAGTTGTGTTTACTGTGCTTTCCCTCTTGTGGATAATCCACTCAAACACATGATAGTGGTTAAAACTCTAGTGCCAGAATTTCAAAGCGCGCTGAAGTTTTCACCAATTTATCTGTACTTTTTTACTTTGCTGTTCTTCTCAAGTTGTGTTTTAGCTTTAGTAGAGTCTAATTACTGTAGTTTTTAAACTTTTTTTTTTCAGGCAGTTTTGTGGCTAAAGAAACTTAAAATGTTCTTTGTTTTTGTTTTTTTTGTTTTTTTAGACTTAAAATATTTGAGCTAATTGTTATTTAATTCACACTTGAGCAATTGCAGCAAAATGCCAGTAATGAGTTTGAGGCATATTGAATGAATATCTATTTAGAAGTGAGACACACTAAGCCACAACCAAACACATAAATTACAATTCCTGCTATAATTAACACATAGTTTACATGTTTTTACTAAATATCAAACTTTTTTTTCTTTGTCCATCTCATTTTATAAATAAAAAAGAAACGCATTTTTATTTTTATTGTCCTGATTTTGGCAAATATTGTCTGCCTCATTTTAAGGATGTGTTCGAATTGTTGATGTGGTAAATTTCTCAGGGGTTTGAAACCAATCTCGTTGACTTTGAAGTGGTTGCTTCAGAGACGGCAAATGGGCCGGCAACTACTTGCAGTCAGTTGCTGTCCTCAAAGCAACTTTGTGATTAAAAATAAGTCAATTTCCTATCAGTCTGTCAACAGTCTGCCATTGAATAGGGTCAAGTTGGCAGTTACATGCAATCTGTGACAACAAAGTGATTAACTATGATAAATCGGCAGATATGGCACATTTATATTAAACATTAAACTGTGATGTCGTTGCTGCAGGATGGCAGTTTAACTGAAGAATGACATAGGCACTCTGCTTGCTTTTATATAGGAATATAACCAGAAAACCTTCAGTGGGCAAACACGCTCAGATTGATAAATGCAGACAGATTTTAACGTGTTGGAAATCTGTCTGCATCAATGAGATCTGCCTACGAGTGATTGTTGCAAGGAGGTTGCCATCCTGTCACCTTTTTTTGTGGGTGACTGAACCAATAGCCACATGAATAATTTGAAACATGACCCTTATCACTGAAATATGGTCTATCTAATAACTACATAAAATAAGAAATGGACTAAATAACCTCAGACATTTAGCCAGCGTCGGTGAGAAACTGGGAAAGTTTGCTGCAAAGAACAGACGCATCAGTTTAAGAATAACTTTATGACTCTGTGACTTACCTTGAAAACCATCTGTCCCTTTTCCCTCCTGGCTCACTGCAGAAGCACACCTTCCTCCACATCATCACCCAATCATGTCTGACCATCGGCCGTCTGGAGGACGGCACCTATGGCCCTACTGTGGAGTACTGTAACAACAGTCCAATACAGTCGTGGATCCTCCACAACTACACTCGTCTGGAGGTCGCTAGACACCTCTACTTCAGTCCCACGGATTATTTTCTCTAAACTCAAGTCTGCTCTTGGGGGCTACGGGGGGCCTGAGGTGAGCAGATTAGCACAAGTTAGGCTTAGAATAGAGGTTGGTGGTCATCATAGTTGCTCTGTAGCGATGTAGTTTCACACTGTTAGAATTCACTAGACCTGTTTGGGCTTTAATAGGCAGCTTTGGTTGTTTTCTCAAGTTTTGAGAGTATGTTTGACTTTCTTCTTTTTGTCAGTGAGAGTAGAGTTGTGGTTCTTCCAGGTGTACGCCAGAATGTGCATGTGTTTTAGGAAGCATTAACACTTTTTTTGTTACTGGTGACCTTTCAAGGGGGGAGTGCACAGAGACATGGGAAGAGGTATATTACGCAATGACAGATGTCCTGTCAAGATGCTTCTGTGTTTAAGATGCTATCTGGAAGACCTTTAGCTAATCTTCTTGCTAAATTAGATCTCAATTGACATTTATTTTCCAAAATAAATATTTTATTTTGATGTGAAAATTCACTGGCTGTCCCCTGGACTGCCTGCACATGATGAATGATGCCCGAGATGGAGGACGTGCTTATTTTTAGCTGATTATCTGCATGCAGAGCTTATTCAAATGGGCTCGCCATTGTTTACAAGTTCTTTTGAAGTGATCCTTCATTGTGAACCTACCTTTCATGGCCGTAGTTGCTCAGGCCACTCTCTTATTGGCCAAAAGCAGCTGCGTACACTGTGTTCCATGTACATCGTAAAACCAGTGAACCCCCATTATTAGTGTTTTTTCACCACTAAGCTTTCTTATTTACATACTTTTGTGAGGAATGTTCTTCAGCTCAGCATTTCTGTCCATTTCGGAGTTGTTATTTTCCTTCCTTTTCCAGGCTTTGTGTCTGTCAGTCATTCTCTCTGTAGCCAATTCTGTTCTGCTGAGTAATTTGGAGTGAACACCTCAGAATCCTGTACTGTTGTATCTCTCAAAACGCTAAAGAGCAATTTCACTGTAGCATGCCACCGTTTCTGTGTCCAAGCAGGGCAAATTGGGTAAGGAGCTCCCGGGACTGCTGGTGTGTGTCAGAGTTGTGGCAGTATAGTGACCTGCTGTTAGATGGCCTGATTTGCTGTTCACTCTCAGATGTCCTCCTAGCATAGCAAGCAGAGAGGAGCACATACACAAGTGGAGGGCTCCATTAAAGCAAATGAGACTGTTGCTGAATCTGCCTTGAGATACAAAAGTATCTGCTGTTTTTGTGTCTCCCACAAAAAAGCCACTCCTCTATCTAGATCCCGAGCAGTAAGCACAGAAGATCACGTCAATAGGAACCTCTCTGCCTTTCAGGTAGTCCAGTGTCTGTGTGGTGATAAAGAGGATGCTATTCCTCAACCTGGGTTATGGTTGGAAACGGTCATCATTTAATTAGCTGGTCTCAGCTGTGCACACACTCAGTTTCCTGCTATGGAGACGGTGCTTGGTTTGCTGGGTGGTTAAGATGGGAGTTTTCTCTGCCCCAAAGCAAGCATGAAATAATTATGAGCAAAGGACAGAAATTTCGAGTAATTAATTGAACATGGAACTTTTTTTTTTTTTTAAATGATACTTCTCTTGTGCCACGCGTTCCACTGGCGTAAGTTTAGATTTTGAATGAAAGGAAAAATATTATCCTTATGATTTGAGGCCGTTTAGAAAGGCTTTGTAAATGAATATGCCAAAAATTTAGTATTCATTCAGTCTGGATTAGGAAAAAATTGTTGATCTTTTCTTTTTTTTTCTTTCTTTTTTTTTTTTAATTCTTTTTTTTAATATTTTAGA
>VOQK01042580.1:0-11370 GCA_015052645.1 Benitochromis conjunctus | reverse complement strand
CCCTAATACCCCCCCCCCCCCCCCCCCAATGCCCATTATGGGCTTCTTATCATGCTTACATCATTCCGCTGTTAGCTTTGAGTAGACAACCTGATCCTCTGTATCGGCCCACTGACACAACACTGGCCTCTCACAGCGACGAGACGTCTGACTAGATTCACCTGTTGACACAAGAAGGTGAAAGATCTTTTAAAATCAGTGTCAGAAAATTGCATCTGCCTTTTCTTTGTTTCATTTTGGTTCTCTATACATCTTTGTCAGTCTGTCTCTGCTTCTGTTTCTCTGTCTGGCTCACTCTCTGTCTCATTGTATTTCTGTCTCTCAGCTTGCTGATGCGGGGCGGGCCAGGTCAGTGTGATTCAAGGCTGTAAGCCGGAGGAGGATTGGATCTATTTATAGGCTTGTCTGCTCTGGGCCACACTGACCAAAAGTCTATGTCTCCCTTTTCTTTCTGCCTGTTGAGTTCTGTCAGCCTGCCATTCAATTAGCTCATCATCAGTTGCTCTACCCTAAAATAGGAAAGTAATGCCTTCCAGAGTTTAACAAGCTCAGTGCCTTTGACATCAGCAATGTCTTTGAGAGACTGAAACTTTTTTTTTTTGTTCGTTGATCAGCTGATTGACTTGTTTGCAAAAAAAAAGAAAATCTGAAAAAACAACCTTTTAATGACCGAGCTCAAAATTGACAGCCAAGAAATTCAGGTATTTAAATCAGTCTGCTTGATAAATTATTTAATTAATTACCAAAAATTTGGTTGAATAAAAAAACCCATTTGAACAAAGCAATTGTTTAGTTGTCTTTAATCAAGAACTGTATTTTTTGTTTGTTCTTTGTTGAATTTGTCTACCAAAAATGCTAAAACTAGTTATTTGGATCTGAGCCACTTAATTAAATCATTGTATTAAAATTAATGCACTCAGTCAGTAAACTGCACTTATCCTATAGTCAGTAAACTGCACTTATCCTATAGTTTGTGTAAGATTAACACACGAAGCTGCTGGCTGTGCATAAGAACTTCAAGAGGTTTAGTCAAGTCCACGTTCCTTCTGTCATTGATTTAGTCCTGTTTATATGGACTGTAAATCATAAAAATCATTTAGTCCCATTCATGCAGACAGTAAATCATAACCAGCAGCAGCAGTAGAAAGTCTGGAGGATCAGCCAAGACGTTTAGACTGCATGATTCACTGCTTTTTTGACTTGACTTCTTAAGACTTATATAGGACTTTCTTCATATTGAGCTAAAATGCAAAGGCTGCTTGATCTGCCAACCTTTCTGCCTGCCAAGTAGAGCTGACTGTGGCTGAAGACGTCTGCGGTGCAAAAGACCCCGACGCAGCTCAATGACTAGCCCTGAGATGTATTAATTTCCCGAGAAAAAAGTGCTCTCACCAGAGCCCATAAATGTTACAGAGTGAATAGGAATGTGTTGTGAGACAGGGCTCTACGTGAAATGAGGTGTGTGCGTTCAGTATTGACAAAAGATGGCAAGAATAGATTAGTCACATACCTCGACTACTTGCAGTATTTGTCATGCAAGTCCTAGCATGACCGCCACTGCAGGGTGATGCAATAGGAACGCATAATATAATGTGCGTTAGACTTTTCAAGCTAGAAGTCACCAGAGGGGGTAGAGTGATGTCCTATCTTAGCAAGCTTGGTTAACAAACTGATTTCATAAACTCTGAAAGGCCCTTTCAGACTGGACACGTAAAATCTGTGTAAATATTTCGTTCATTAAAAACATTTTTCGAACTTACCTGATCTTAACGCCATCGTTCACCACGTAATTTCATTGGACGAATTTGCAGCCTTTATTTTTTTAAAACCAAGTTCAATTTTTCCGATGTTTTGGATTCGAATAAACAGATCTGACTGTATTTGGTAACAAGTGCACTCATAGCTCAAATCCTGCACCTGTACTGAATATACAATGACATGGAAATAGTAAAATGATACTATTTTACCTCAGACACACAGCTAAACACCGCTTCAGCTAACTCAGCTCTCTGAAATGATTTTTTTTACCTCCCCAGGTGTGGTCCCATCTCTGCTCACATGAGCTAAAACTGCCCCACTGACATCCTGAAATATGTACGAAATTGACCATGATACAGCCTTAACTCCTAGATCAAACCATAATATGCTCCCTGCCGCTGCCTTCTCGTGAGAGTTGGATGAACCCAGAATCTCTGTTTCTTCCTGTTCTTGTTTAGAAATATCAGGATCAGCTCATCGCCGCTTCAGGTCAACTTTGTTAGTTTTTTTTTTTTGTTCCACGTTCCATTTTTCGAGGACAAATTTTTGGCAAAAACGCAACATATTTGGTGTTTGTACAGGTTATACATCAAGTTTGTATCTGTAAAATTTGGAATGTCATGTCTTTTTTTTACACAACTCATTCAGTGTCTAAAAGCGTGAATAGTGCCACCAGCAAACCACAGACACCTTGTAATTAAGCTGACTAATGTTAGCAGACTAATCATATAACATAAGGAAGTTGTGAATGACACATCAAGCTATATCATTTGTCAGATAATTCCAATAGAATTTTCAAAAAAGCACCAGTACCACAAACAGTTGGATTTTAATACGTGTTAGAAAAAAAAGGTTGCAAGCATGTTGTTTGTCCTTTAGTAGGATTTAGCATCAGAGTCTGTTGACTCACTTTTCGAAGGGATTGGCTTCATATTTCCTTGGGGTATTACTTGAGGCATACCAGATAGGCAAAAGCTATGAGGATTTGTAGAAACTCAGGTGAACACATTGTGATCCAGACTGATTGCAAAATATCTGTCATAGCTTCTGTTAACCTTGCCAGCTTCAGAGTTGGGTGAGCACAGGACAACATTGTGATTTCTATTTGCACCGGCTTATTAATGCTTGAATTTCAGAATGATTGCTCGTAGACTCAACGTTAACATAAAATAGGATGAAATGTAACTGTTGAGCCTTACCAAATACTGCCAAACATTTTAGGTTTAAGATCTTCCACCTTCACATGCACTCCTTTACCAGAATAAATATGGCTGTGGTTCAGGACACGCCCTGTGGCATTTAGATTGTTTGTTTCAGGACAATAAAATTAGAGCATCCAAAAGTGGTCTGTGTGGACTTAGGCTGTGTTGTTTTGCATGTTGGTTTGTGCACAATCAGGAAACAAGGCTGAGAGCCATGCTTTTAGTTGTGCTCACAGCACTCTTTTCATTGACTTGACTGTAACTTTGCTAAAGGCTTCAAATGGAAATGTGAGGTCATCTAATGGCTTTGTCGAGTCAAAAAATGTGTGTGTAACAACAGCCCATACACACAGATGCTCTCTCATACATTATACTACTTACAGTAAGTGTAAGCATACAGTGAGAAACAAAAGGCAAAGGTAGAAAGTTGTTTTCGCGGTCTCTGTTTTCCCTTTCACAGTTCATCATGTTGAAGCATAGAAAGTCGGATATCTTACATACTAGCAGTAGTTTCTTGGTGCATCAACCTTAGAAACATAGTACCTGCCTATGGGTAGTTTGTTGTGTCGAAGTTGTTTCACATGAAGAGGTCTTGATGCATGCTCAGACATGAAGAGTCTAATCAGGGGTTCATCACATTAATATCTAACTGTGGTTAGAAAGCAGGTTGTCATGTTTGCTTGAATCATCTGATGAAGAACAATTGTGATGTATTGTTGACTGAGGATGAAGGATCCCTGACAGTCTTGACGGAGCTGCTAACTGACATCTTGAGTACTTAAATACATAATCATAAAATATGTAACTTAAGATGTGCATGCTGTAAATAACCGGAATTCTATGAATATACTTTTTAAGAGTTTGAAGACAGAACAAAAAGTCAGAATCAAAATGTTTGCCAGCTAGCCATGTTGTTTATTCTTGTTATTGCATCTATTAAAGCATTATCTGTATTCTGCCATGTGAGCGGAAGATAATTGATGTACATGGTTCATGGGGTTTGGATCGTTCTTCAAAAAGTTAATGTATGCTGAAAGACGACATCTATTCTGTCTATCCATCCATCCACTCCCCCTGTCTGTTTGGAGCTTCTAGATGAGAGAGTAATAAGCGGAGGGCTGGCTGGATAAATGAATATGATGATGTGCTGCACTGTCAGGCATCACTCAGTCCAATTGGGCTAAGTGCTGTGTGCGCTTCACTTTGGAGCAGACGGTATGATATCACAGCATCTCTCTGGGAAGCAGTCAAAAGGGTGGGCTTGCATATGTAAGAGGGTGGGAATGGTAAACTCTGGGGGTTTGACTTGATGGTGGAACAAACATGCACACGACTTATTCCTCCATATATGATTCATCATTAGGGCCTGTGCCAATGAGTGTTTTAATCTGTGGTATTTTTTTCTCTTTGTGTTATTTCATAGAAAAAAATAGAACGTGCAGAAAATGGATATTTTTAATGTAACAGTGTTCAGAATTGTTTAACGGTTTCTAGTCTGTACAAGAACTGTGCTTCATTTAGCAATAAAACTTAACTGCAACTGTTTTTGTGGTCTTTTTTTAATATAGAGTTAGTTATTCGGTTAACTTTTGTGTCTCTGGCTGCTTGGGACTTGTGAAAGACGGTCGCTTTCACCTTGTGTTTCAAGTGGATTTCACAGTACTGCGTTTGTGTCCGTTTATGTTGGTATTTGGTATATCATATCACGAGTTGAAGTACTGTGAAAATATTGTATCGTGTGCTGTGTAGTGATTCAAGCCTCTATAACATATCCGTATCTATAAAACTCAACAACTCTTATATCTGAAGTCAGTTTTTTGCTCTCAGCCGCAAGAGGCTGATGGGATATTACCATCGCCCCTTTGTGTGGGTGAGCAGACAGAGTGACAACCAAGTTTAAGAATGAGATAACTCAAGAATGTGGTGAGGTAAGATGCTGAAATGGATAGCATGCTGTAGGTGCAGCTACTAAAAATCTCAGACGAGTTCCAGTCTCAGTGACCTTGACCTCAAGGTAAAAGACAGAGGTCAAGTTTTCAGAAAATCTTGTAAACACAATAAATTGAGAAAGGTGTCAAAATGATACCACAGGTGAATCTGCTATGAGACTGAAGGATTCTACTGGTGGCCGCCGGTATTTTTTAACTTCCTGGTTTTTGTAACTCTGCTGTTTTAAAACTGTTGTTGCTGCTGCTACAGACATGTCTGAATTTAGCCCTACTCATAGAGTTGCCATTGTTAGACTAATGGAAACTTAAAAAAAAAAAAAAAATTATAATTAATGAATTTTTTTTGTGTGAAATGGCAAATTGTCTTTCAAGCATACGGCGCAAAACACACAGCATACGGTCGACAGAGACTTTGTTCCAAGGCTGGCTAGTTATTAGTGTAGTTGCACGTGTCTTGAAAGACATTTTCTTACTTCTACATTTTTACTTAAACTGTGTATCACTGCACAGAATTAAATACACCATGCATATGTTTTATTCTGTTTAGAAATACCAGATTTAGAGTGTCAGTTCTCTAAACTTTAGGTCCCGCTGTTCAACTTTCAGCATCTGTATAACAGCCCGTCTTGTCTTATTTCTAATGACTTGTTAGCTGGTTGCGTTGGTTCTAGAAAAAGCCTAAAGTCACCTTTCTGTCAGCCACTTTCTCTTGTTTAATCTTTTCTATAAAATTTGTCTTTTTGACACCAACTCTTCTCACATTTTTTTTTTGTTTTTTGCTGATACTCTTCAGTCAGTTTGCAGTGTTTCTAAGAGGCCGGGTGCCAAGATTGTCTGCAATCACAAGTGTAATAAAGTCGTCATCTCAGGCCAGCATTGGAAAATAGTCCTATTTTTGCAAGCAGATCCAACTTCTAAGAATACAACCAGCCAAAATAGCCCATTATGGCTTTGAGAAGAAGGTTGTGGAATGTCTGCAGACTGCTTTGATATTTTCTTTTTCTCTGAACATGCTGGACTTATCAAAACTTTTGTGAAGTCTAAGGAAAAAAGCTTAGATATTGAACAGGACAGGTATACACTGTGTATGCTGTGCAGCGATATGTAGGAGAAACACTACAGCTGACTGGCTTGTTGTTTCAGAGTTTTGGGGTTAAATGTAGGGTACTGTTTCATCCCTTACTGTATTTTCCTGTAGTATCCTGTTGCTGACGAGTGCAACAGATTTCACAGGAAATTCATAACCTTATACCTGTGTGCAGCTAAGGAAGGAGGGACAAAGGTTACGGCTTTAAATTATCAAATAACCTGAAGCAATTCTCTCTTTTTTAATTTTTATTTAAGTAAGTTAATGTTCATAGGTCTGCAAAAACTTTGAAAATATGAACTATTTAAAATGTACAGAAAGATTCATCTGGCCACCCTTTTCTCAATTCTTGGGATAACATTCAAACAATGTTATTAACATTCAGAGGGAATTAAAAAGTTGTGTTTTTGTATTTCAGATGTACTGTATTATGTTCAATATACACAAATAAAAAAGGTCCAAGGGGTTTAATAATTTTTTGTCAGAAATTTTTGTTTGGAAATGTCCAGAAGATATTCATGAATAATGAGGGACTTCAGCACATCATCAGTTATTGGAATTCATGATTATTTATGTTCTTTTCCATGACTGATTGACTTCCTCAGTTTCTCATAGCACAGCTAAATCGAGTCCCAAAGACAAAGAACAGTAGTTCAGCAACAGCAGATATATATATATATATTATTTTTTTAATATATATATTTAGTTGAATTGGCTGTATGCATGTAATATTAGCTTTCAACAATCTATAAAAAAATGATATTGAAGTATTACTGCTGTCATTTGTCTCTTGCTGTGAGTGCCAAGTCAAATATAGAAGTGTAATTTGATTTCATAATATTTTGTAGGCACACAAGACCACAAATTACACATTTACATGGTAGCCACCGAATTGATTTTCCACTGACTCTACTGTCCCCTCGGTGTTTGCTGTGGAGGAAGGAAGTATTTCCTATTCACTTTTCCTGTAAGTGTTTTTCCAGCCTGTTCTGAGATTTGATCCAGCTGAAGCCTTCTCTGACCTCTGAGGTACCTCCACCCTATGAGCTTAGCTCATTGGTTATAGCTTCATCATGATGTTTGTCTGGTAAAAGTGCGGGGATTTCTGAGTGTGAATATGCTAGCTGGCACAGCAGACAGTTTACTGATTGTTCAAGTCCAAGTGATTGACAGCTTTGCCACCAAAACTGCTAATGACTGAAAGTTTACACCATGCTTTCACCTACAGTTCTAGTATATTAATGATTACTTCAGTTTTCTCACTAATCGGGGTTGAACTTATCGTATTCTGCTGACAGTATTAACAAGAATCTTTTGTTGCCTTCTTAGGTTTCCTCCTCTCTGTCTTTGTGTTCCTCTTTTTCTCCCTTTTTTCTTTCTTTTTTTCATCTTAGATGTGTAACTCATTGCAGAAAAGTAAGTTAAATAAAATGGAAGTCAGTCCTAATTTCCATCAGCTACCTTTATACAAATGTGGTTTATTTGAGGACATGAGATTATTACTCATGACATAACAGTACGACTAATTCCTCAACTACTACTTTCTTTGCTGCTTTCGATCTTAGAGACTTTAATACAATTAACGTGTCACCTTTGATTGGCTTGTGTCATTTTTTGTTGTTGTGGTTTTTAAAAAAAAATTATATTATGACATGCAACAAACATCAGCGTTGAATTTGCAGTTACATATCTCCTGCGTGTAATAGGCACAGACAGAGTATTTTTTTCATTTTAATTTAATCTTTCGTGTCCTACACCACGCTGTGTGGTGCAGTGGTGTTGTGTAACGAGCCAGTGGTTCTTTGTGCAGTACAATGCAGGAAATGTAATTAGTCTCTATCGCACCTCCAAATCTTTATCATTATAGGGACTCACAGATCGTACTTTCCTCTCCTGTTACAGTTTTTACTAACGTTGACTGTTATCAAGATCAATATCAGTAGTATTTATCAGTGTGACGACTTTTCCCATGTTTTGACATTTTAAAATTCAAAAATGTATTTTATTAAAATAAAAATGTGCGTTGAACAAAGGGAGATGAAAATACATTAATAGTAGACAATAAGAGCGCATCTTGCTTTTGCACCAAAACTTACTTTGACACAGTGTGGATGCATACGTGTCCACGCTGCGAATGATGCATGAAAGTGCATGCTACAGCAGGTATCAATATGTTTACTCATTGAGGCTCCATCAACATGTACACAGGTATTTTGGAAAATAAAATTTTTTAGATGCATTATGGCCTTTCGTTCATGGGTAAACCACATTTTAGGTAACTCAATACTCAACTATAGCACCTATTCGTGCCTTCTTCAACGTTGAATGTGTTTTTCATTCAGAGATGCTCTTCTGCATGCCTTGGTTCTAACAAGTGATAATCTTTTTTTACTATTTCCATCCCATCAATTTTTCTTCTGACAAAAAGACATTTTCACTCAGAGAACTGCTGCTCACCAGATATTTTCTCAGTTTCAGACCACTCTCTGTAAACCCTAGAAATATTGTGTGGAAAAGTCTCAGTAGTAGTAGTTTCTGAAACACTCAAACCTATCTTTCTGGCAAAACAACAATGCCTTGTTCAAAGACACCTAAATTACATTTCATATTCATTCCGATGCTTGGCTTAAATTTCAGCAGGTCGTCTTGACCGTGTCTGCTTGCGTAAATGCATTAAGTTGTTAAACAGATGTTTACAATGAAGTGCCTGGTGAATGTATATTGATAGCCATATAAGTTGGCCAGAACAAGTGGTGCTCATAACAGTGGCCATAGTTCTGCTTAGAGTTGTACATATCTGTAACTTTTATGATAGAAAACAAATAACTATTTTTGTTTCCAATTAGGTTTATTTGATGTGTTTATATAGTACAAAAATAATATTTTCAGAGTTTTCCCCCAATACTAAATTCAAAGGTTTTCAAAAGGTTTACAAAAAAAAGCGGTAAGAATTGGTGACTGTGATTTTCTGCTTCAATGAAAAAAGTTATTGCCAAACAATATAAAGGTATATCAAGAAGATAATCTGTTATACAATTAGAAAATGATGGTCAAATATTTTTGGGATTAGGGATGTCCAGTGTCTGTAACCCTGTGTCGTGAACTCGAACCAGAACACATAGGCGCACACACACAGGCCTGTGCACCCACGTAAGCACGCCATCTGTCCACTGAGACCAGCAGCTGGTTGGTGGCAGGAAAGCCCAACATAAACTTGACCTCTTAGACCCTGCAACAGGACATGCCATCCATTGTATCTACTGTATCTGTGCAACCAATCTGCCTGAAACATGCAGCTGCATACACACACATGCACGGACATCCTCCCCTTGCCATTAGAATCATTATCTGGACACTGATTGTATTAAGGGCAGACCCACAAGACTAATTTCACTAAGTGCAAAAAGCTTGTGCTTATTTTGTGTATGTCTGTGTGTGTACACTATACAGCTGTTTGTCTGCTTGTGCAATCATGCATTAGTTTACAGTCTCTGTTTTGGCCTCTTACATCATCTGGCTCTGCTACTAGTTCAAGTTGATTGATTTTGGTTTAGAAGAAGACAGATTATTGTTCTCATTGGAGTGGGGGGAGCAGGAGAGATTGGAGAGAAATTATGTTTATATGTTTGTGTGTAACCAGTTCACAGTTGAAAGAACATTCATAATCAAGTCACAAAGTCGCTGGTGCAGGCATTTCTGAAGTCCTACCAAACAAGATATCAACTTTTAATGTTTGCAAAAATCTGTTCTTTAGACAAACAAATAAATCATTTATTAGCACTTAAATTGTGAACATTTGTTGAAAAGTTGTGCCGAAAAAGCTGTTTTCAAAGCGTGCTGTTGCAGAAGTGATATTGAACACGGCCTACAGTCAGTTGAGTGAGTGTTATGGCGCTCCTTTTTTTGTGTACTTCAGCATTACGCTCTTCTGTGTCCACTTACTCAGTGGACACAGAGTTCTGTTCTGCATGCTGGACAAAAACAAAGTGACTTCTCCTCCTGGTACTATTACTGAGTGTTTACCATTTCCTCTCTGCTCTTTTCTATCCTCAGATCACCAGAAATTGGAGCGGGAGGCGAGGATCTGTCGCCTGCTGAAACATCCAAACATAGGTGAGCGACCTTTGGGAGCCAAGAGATTAAATGATTAGTGGGGCAGCTGTGATAATGCAGATGTTTCATGAAAAGATCTGTAGAAATTAGGGATGCACCGATACCACTTTTTTGGAACACGACAACGAGTACTTGCATTTCAGTACTCGCCGATACCGATACCGAGTACTCGTTGTCGTGTTGGGATTTTAGGTGCTTGATTAAATTACTTGTGTTAAATGCGCTACCTTTTGAGCCTCCTCTGGACAATTTCGCTGAGCACAATTTGCAGTCCGCCTTTGTTTTGTCGTCTTCGTTCACTTTGAAATAGTTCCACACCGCTGACATGTCTCGCCTCGCCTTCTCCCCGCTCTGAGCTGCAGCCGGGGCCTGGGGGCGGGCACTCGGGGCCTGGGGGCGGGCACTCGGCGCCTGTGATTAACCCCTTACATGCCGCTCAAACATAGACAGGTCTCAGACCGTGGTATCGGTCCCCGGTATCAGGGGAATTTTAACGAGTATGAGTACTTCAGAAAATGTGGTACCGGTATCTGGTACCGGTACCAGATACCGGTATCGGTGCATCCCTAGTAGAAATGTAAAAAAAACAAAAGCTACAGCTTTTATTTTTGTTTATTTCAGTTTTATTCAGACCAGCGAACAGAGTAGATCAACATTTAGTGCTGTTGTCTTTAATACAGTGTGTTACTTAAATAGGCTGTACGTCCTCATTTGCTGCAGAGGTTTTGTCCTTCAGAGTAACTGTATGTGTGCTGTAAAAGTTATGCTTGAGTAAATGCTTGACTGCTTTGATTGTTAGGCATCACCTCAGCTAATTTGAGGCTGTTAACTGGACCTCTTGATCATGTTTGTGTTGTTGGTGCCCATATATTAGCACATTGAGGCAACTGTTGTTGTGATTTGGCGCTATATAAATAAAGTTGAATTGAATTGAACTGAACGTTAGCACCCTTTAGCAGCTGTCGGTGTCTCAAGGTTTATTTGAGTAATGGTTAAATGGGTACAGTCAGATAAAAATAATGGACCTTAATGCAACAACCCAGTAATAAATTCTTGTAACAAGCACTTTTGGAAACAGTTCTCAGTTCACCTTAATTACCATCTTGGAGGCTTCAGTTTGTGAACATGTGTTTTGATAATCTTATTCAAGCCATTGCTATCAGGGAGGATGGGCTTAATAACAAAAAACGTGTTACAGCCATATTCACTTCTGGTTTTTCAGGGGCTTTTTGCTTCATCGAGTGAAACATGTTCAGTTGCT
>VOQK01042578.1:7903-18813 GCA_015052645.1 Benitochromis conjunctus | reverse complement strand
CTGACACCACTGAAGCCACTTCTGAGTTTGAGTGTTACATTTTTTAATCATGAATGCAAAGCTTGACAGACACAGCAGCAGTCAATAAGGTGGGGCAGGGGCGAGCAAGCAGTCAATATTTGTCCCATTTATTACCCATAACCCGACTTTTCACAACATTAAACTGCCTTATTGCACACATTCATATGGATATGAACACTGTAGGGGGTAAAAGCAATGCTGGTGGTGAACACCGATGCTCCAAGATAACGACAAATGTGGGGAGTCGACAGCCGCTGTAGTGTCTGTGAATATATTTGTGTGTGTGTGTGTGTGTGTGTGTGTGTGTCACCGGCAGAGAGTAGGTTTGAGCCCCCCTCCGTTTCTGCTGCTATGCTATATGCAGTGGTTTCCCTTTAATAAGAGTCAGCTGCCTACACACACTTCTGCGAAGAGAGGTGAAATTAACAAACACAGGAGCACATTCAGTTGCAATCTGAAGTTTGTCTCCCAACACACACACACACACACACACACACACACACACACACACACACACACACACACACACACACACACTGGGTTGATGAACAGTCTAATGTAATGCGGTGGTGTGGCTGCAGCAGCTGAGCAGGATGGATGTCTCTGCTGCATTAATGCTCCCATCAAAGCCTCTGCAGCTCCAGCAGCTTCCTGTATCCACAACGCTAACCCCGTCAAAATAAGAGTCCCCACCTGTTTGTAAAGGATCAGTCTGGTGTCATTGTTTCACTGTCCCTGCTTCCCCTGTGCAGGTGTGCTGGTAAAGAATGGTCTCGTGATTTTTTCAGTTGAGAATATTTTCCTAAAAGTAAAATCTAGAGCCGACTTTTAATAAATCACAACTTTGTAAATAGTCTGTGACCTACACGGGAGTCGCAGCCAGACAGAAATGACCTCTGAATATGATGATAATTAAATGAATTAAATGAGACCAGCTTTGCATAAAGTGAAACTAGTCTATGCAAGTAGCACATGCATAGAATCGTTTTTCAGCATTAGTCCCGGCAGGGCGTTTCTAATTTTAGCGATATTGATCAGGTAAAGAAAGCAGGCCTACATATTTGTTTAAAGTACACGCTGAAGGAGAGATGGACTGCAGCAGATATTTAGTAAGATGAAAAAGGCCCGAGCACAGAACCCTGTGGAGCTCCTTCATTACAGGTTCAAGTTTTATCTTCTGCCTTCAGCTCAGAGGCAGACGGAAACAGTTTGTAGACGTTTCTGAGATGTCGTCTTTACTGTCTACATGAACTTATGACTGGGAAGAGAAGAGCATCAGCACATAAAAGTGACCCAAAAAGCTTTTTATAAGTCATTAATTTAAGGTGCTGGGACATGAACCCCTGATGAAGACCAGGTTTGGACATGAGCTGGGCGTGCTCTGTAACAGAGGAGCCAATCACAACATCTGATAAATGAACTTCAGATGACTTTATTGTTATGCTCGATCTTTAGTTCCAGCACCTGACGCTGCTCCTTTAGTAACAAGTGCCATCATAGCCCAGCTTTGCATGAGTCACAGCTCAGAATAATCCCAGAGTTTGATCGTCTGTCTGAAACCAGCTCCCTGCCCACTGAGCCAGCTTTCCTCTGATTGGCTGCCTCTCACATATGGCCATGTTTAAGATGTCCTCTCTTTGTGGCATCATACATATCCAAGGATAGAAAAAAACTGTGAAACTATGTTTAGACGTATTACTGTACATACGCTGAGCTGATTATAGGATGCTATACATGAACTTACATTTATAATAAGGAGATATCTGATCAGCAGTGAAGGATCAGGATCAGAGCAGGTTCGAGTCTGCACGGACTGAAGCTTCAGTCTCAAGTTCTTCTCCTCTGGGTTCAGCAGCAGCTTTGAGCTCTGTTTTCCTTCCACCATGTTTCCTGCTGTGTTTTTGTGCTTCTTTTCTTTCTTCTTCTTCTTCTCTGCCGTGTACCTAAAGGTTCTTATTTTTAATAGAAACACAAAGAGAAGATCCACAAAGAGAGCTGAGCCTGCTGACAGCTGATTGGTTCATTGTTCACTGAGGGAAACATAGATGCAGTGAGATGGACCATCTGTCCTTCAGTGCATCCCCCCCCATCGTCACGCCCTGACGCCTGCTCTGCAGCTCTGCGCCCCCTGCTGGTCACACGGGGAACAGACTGCAGCAGCTTGAGGCTGCAGCTGAAAAACAAACACATCCTCACCCTCCGAGACAAAAGGAGGCTGGACTGGGCGAGCCCAGCTGCTGGTCAGCTGTTTGCTCTCAGCCAACGCCGTCCTGTAATCAGAGGGTATGAAGCTTCAAACATGAGGATGATGAGGATGATGTACGTGTAAACAGACTGAGCTCACAGGAGCTCTCCGCTCCGGAGAAACGCACAGGGATTATTTTTATAGGAACCTTCATCATCAGAAGCAAATGTAGAGATGTGTAAGGTCACTGAGTGTTGATGTACTGTTTTACTGTTTAACCTCGTCTTTGCACTTTAAAATGCTGACATGAGTTCACTTTAACACAGTTTAAAGCTGTAATCAGTCATAAGAAGCTTTCACGACGCTTTAACGTTTTGTCCTCTCGCCTGCCGCTCAGCTGTCAGCGTTAGCAGAGGAAGGCTTTAAAGCTCTCTGTGATGTCACAGAGAGGGGATATCCTTACATGGTCATCATCTTCAGGCGCGCTCTACACAGAAGCCCCTCCTA
Organism: Benitochromis conjunctus; assembly: GCA_015052645.1. Classification (NCBI taxonomy): domain Eukaryota; kingdom Metazoa; phylum Chordata; class Actinopteri; order Cichliformes; family Cichlidae; genus Benitochromis; species Benitochromis conjunctus. Next base: position 16,100 of record VOQK01042578.1, on the reverse strand, counting down.
CACCGTTTGTTCAGTCTTTGAGTTTGTGCAGGGACACGACTAAACAGCCTGTTTCAGACAGAGACTGCAGCGAGGCTCGGTGTGAGATAAAGATTATTTTGAACTTTAAGTCATGCAGAGCTGCTCTGTTAGAGTGCCACAACACAAGTACGGAGCTAGAAATGATCAAGATGGTTTCATCTGAATGAGGGAAAGATGGGAAATAAGCGGCTGATGTTGACCTGAAGCAGATCAGGTGAACACTTTGATTTGGCCTGTTGATCGGCTGCTGTTGTTATACAGGTGCAGAACTGGAACGTCTACCGGCACCTTAATATTATTTATTTATAAGAGTATACATAAAGATTTTATGTAAAGTACTTCTCCGGTATTGATTCGGATGTTTAAAATATTCATCATCACTTTACTGTCATTAGAGCCATCAGAGCTGCATCCCCGTCCTCCTTCATCACTAACACGGTGCTTTGGCGCTCGCTGATGTGATGCTGCAGCGATTCTCCCACAAAGCCAAGGTCAGTGTCCGCAGAGACTCTCTGATCAGCTCCAGAATTTCTTTCACCAAATCCTGACACGACTTCATCCGAACGTTTTCTCCTTTAGAGAAGAAAATCCTCCAACAAGCAGCCGGTCTCCTCCATCAGAGCTGCTGCAGAAACCCTGCTGGGATCTGCAGCCAACCATCTCTGCTTTCCTGAATCGATACTGTGACATCACAGATGACTTAACATCTAGAAACAGATTTAGAAATTGGACTGAGAGGAGTTACAGATTCTAGCAGATGTCCGGTAGTCTTTGTTTTTGGCACAGCAGGGGGTTAAAGGGCTTACTGGGAGCCAGATAACCTCAAACAGAGAACCAGAGGATTTCTGGTTTCTCGCTGAAGTTCACTTTCGAGTTCTCTTGAGAAATCACAGGTGATCATGCAGGTAGATCAAGGGGCATAGCGTTCCTGATTGTAGCCATCGCCTAATCTATCTCAATCCATAAACAAGCAAACACAGCAAACACAGTTGGAATCGGATATCTGTCATCACCACTCCCAGATTACAGGCCAGCTTTGCAAAGAACCAATTAAGCCAATTAACAGGATAGTATTACATAAATCATCAAATATCGCAGTTAGCATAGATCTCAAATAAGTTTTAGCAAGTGGTAACAACCAAAAATAAACCAGGTCCTAGTTGGTGTTTGGAGGCAACTGACATGAGCCGTGACAGATCCACACACAAACGTACTGAGAGGAGAGGCTCCCGAAATAAACCTACCACTCCATGTGAAGCTTCAGTGTTACCTTTTTCCTGCAATGCAGGTGTTTTTGAACCAGAACTGAACTAAGTCTGCCTCATCGGACTGTACAGGTGCTTCACACGGACACAGGTACCTGCTAATCTCTAACATCCCATTAAAATCCTTGAACTTCACTCAAAAAAACTGGAGCTCAGACTTCTTGGATGGTCTGTTGGTACAGTAACCTCACAGCAGCCATATTGTTGGTCAGATGATGTCATTAAAAAGGCTCCAACAGCACAATAGACACAGTCCAGCGGTCCAGGTGAAGCTAGCAGACAGCTAGCAGCTCTGTCACCAACCAACTGTCAATCAAAGAGGCCACGCCCCCATTAATGCAAACTTTGAGCCTTAATGCCACTTAAACAGATGAGGTATAAAAACATTGCCACCTGTGCATTTTTGCTGTACAGTTTTAACACGTGAGTCTGTGGGTTGTGACTCGCTGTCACCACCTGCTGCCCTGGAGTGTGTTATTGCTGTATTTGGTTTACCTGAAATCCTTCTCTCACCTCTCCTCGTTATTTGGGGAGTCGTACCTATTTTTAACAGCCTTGGATTTAGCAGCTGAAATAAGTAACAGTTGATTTTTTTAGAACTGAGAAACGAGCCTTTCGTGCTTCATAAAGTTGCTGAGGTTTGGTTTACGCTGCTTTACATAACCAGGAGCTGCTGCAGAAACCAGCTGTGTAACCTGACCCCCCTCTGTGATTTATCAGGCCTGCAGCAAACAGTGACATAACTCGTGCTCAGGACAGGAAATCATACTTTAAACTCACTCATGGACTGAACGAGTCAAAGGCGCAGCTGGGCGGGAACATTAACCTTCAATGTGAAAACTTTCGAGGAGGCGACACACGAGCGCTTGGTGTTTACTATGAGTGCTGGCTGTTGTCAGCGTTTCTCTCTGTATTAATGTAGCAGCAGCTGCGCTCGGTCACGTGGAGGCGTGTGCAGCAGAAGCACTCCTCTGAGCCTCTGACTGTGTTTAACAGTGACTGGCGACAGATTAAGTGGCTGCCTCATTGATTAGCGTACTGATTGACTGACTGATTAACTGACTGGAGGTTCGGTCTCAGTCAGCTTCCTGCCTGCCATGACCCGTTATTGCAGCCTGTTTCGGCGTCTGCTGTTCAGAGAGAGTAAAGGAGAGGAGGCCGATAAGGAGGAGGGCAGCGTTCACAAAGAGAGCAACCAGCAGGGTGAGTCCCCAGGTGACACAGCGCTCACCTGTCCTCTCGCTTTCTTTAATAATCACTTTATTTTAGTGATCAGAGCTGGTGAAAGCAGAGGAAGACTCAGGACTCAGACTCATGATGTGATTTAACCTCAGAGCTACCATTTCAGCCTCAAATGCACGCTCTATAATCTTATCATTGACTTTAAATAACAAAAATACGCACAGAAATCTGTCCCTGAGTCAGGTCACACTGATTTCTTTGATGTTGCTTGTGTCTTTTGTTGCATGAGGTTGCAGAAATTTCTTTTTTGGGGGGGAGTTTATCTGATAATGTGTTTCTGATTCAGGATAGACTAAAGAGTTTTAGAGTCTACATTAGCTTTGGGACGTTTTGGCCCCTTGTTCGTCTCCTTGTCTGAAGCTGAACCCTGATGTTTTCCAGAAAAGTTTGAGATGGTCTTTCACAAGCTGGAAATGTGTTCTGGAAAATGACTGTGTGTTTTCAGCAGCAGGGTGGAGCAGCTGAGGGAAATGCTTGAGGGCTTGATCGGGGTGTGCTAACAGGACAGGGGCATAGATCACAGTGTCATCTGCATATAAACTGACATTTAGTTCATGGAAGATGTTGTAATAGCATTAATATCACAGATACATGAGATAAGAAGAGGTTTTCATATGGAGCGTTGTGGTACACTATCATTTAAGTGTAAAATAACCAGAGACGTCACCATAATCATGAACCTAAATTCTGACAGACCACCATAAAGCACGCGGTGAATAACCGTTCTCTATATCTTCTTGCTCTGGTTCTTCTTTTACACGACACAAACTGATATCCTATTGAAGCTAACCAATGAGCAGCCTGCCTACGCATGGTTTTTGTGTTGTTATTGAGTTTTGGTCATTTTGTATTTGTTCGCTTTTTACTGTTTTCATTGTGTTGTTATTTTAGTCGGCCCAGTGTTTCTCTGTCTGTTCTTCCCAAACACAGCAGTAAAGCTGGATTTAGCTTCTGTTTTATAAAAGTGAAGCGTTTTACTGTCGGCATTCATGCGAATGGCCGCCGGGGCGACGATATCTGTGGTTGCAGAAAGACGTCTGATACTATACGGGTGCATGGGGAAAACGGCCCCATCCTAACTACTCATCAGCCGCACATTTGTAGCCAATGAGCATGCAGTTTCACAGTCACCATTATGGTGAAAATCCTGTGCTTGAGGTGTCATATGCTGTGTCCCAATTCAGGGGCTGCATCCTTCGGAGGACCCGGCCTTCGCGGTCTACGTGGGCCGGGTCCTCCAAAGGCTGAGAAGGCCGGAAGTGCGAGGCTTGTGAAATGGGACGGTCTAGCCTTCAGATTTGCGTCACCAGCTGTTCCCGCCCTTACCGCTTCTCCCCGCCCTTACTGGTTCCAACTCCTCGGTTTTACCGTCTCCGGTGCTGCCGCCAGTGGTGGAAACTGGAATTGGCTGGGCTGCGCTTTGAATTCTGGGATATGTTGGGCCACGAAGGATACACCCGACCCATCCTTCAAATTCGAGAAATGAAGGACGCATTTGTCGATCGCATTCGGAGCAGCCTTCGAATTGGGACGGCCTTCGTCGCGTCGCTGTGACGTAACCGGCCTACAAATGCGGCCCACAAAGGATGCAACCCCTGAATTGGGACACAGCAATAGTACAACTTTGCTAACCAGGTGGCATCATGGTGGGCGTGTCCATCTGTTATACTGCACGTGGCTCCTCCCTCTGTGCTTGTCTTTTGGTTATTTTCTGTTGGTTTTCTCACGTCATATTTCAGTTTTTACTTCCTGTCTGTCACATTATCTTCCCCTGTGTCTCAGTTCCCCCCTGCTTCTTGTCCTGTGTTGTCTTTAAAACCATCTGTGATTTTCTGTTTAGTCTCACTTCTTGTGTTTCATATTTATGTATATACTCCAAGATTCCAGAAGGTTTATTTTCATTTCACAAGGTAATTAGCAAAATCCACAGGCTGAAATGAAATCAGTAAAAAATAAGATTACAGGATAAAGCAGCTTCTGACTCTTGCCAACCTGTAAAAAATCACACTCAGTCAGCTAGCAGCAGTCCTCGCACAGAGAGGGATTACTTCTTGGAGCTTGTGAGTTTTGAACTTCTCCAACAGGCTGCATGTTGTTGCCTTCATGGAGGACTGTGCTGATGTACAGTCCCTGTCTGCAGAGCCAAAAAGCTACCAACACACACCACAAATCCCACATGTATCATCACAGGTCACCAAAGACTGTAACGTGGTGACAGCCTGCAGTCTGACTGTAAACTGTAGAAGAGAGGATGGCGAACCAGAGATGCCGGCTTTGTTGCAAACAAAGAAGACGATAAGTTTTTCACCCCAACCGGTCGCAGCAGATGGCCCCGCCCCTCCCTCAGCCTGGTTCTGCCGGAGGTTTCTTCCTGTTAAAAGGGAGTTTTTCCTTCCCACTGTCGCCAAAGTGCTTGCTCATAGGGGGTCATATGATTGTTGGTTTTTTCTCTGTATGTATTATTGTAGGGTCTACCTTACAATGTAAAGCGTCCTGAGGCGACTGTTGTTGTGTTGTTGTGTAAATAAAATTTGAATTGAATGTCAATTCAATTCAAATTTTATGTGACACCTACTGAAGTCAGGAAACGCAATAAAAGTTTTGAGTTTGTTTTTTCAATGTGAAATGTTTTCAAAGAAGAAAGGGTGAGGCTCTAAATGCTTTACTCTTAAGTCAAAAGTGGAACAAAAGAAACGAGTTCACAAAGCTGTGAAGTTATCATCTTTAAAAAACAGAAAATCGATACATGTCGAATATGTCGACACAACCACGAAATGTCGTCCGCGTGGTCTGTAAGTGAAGACTACACGTGTGAATATGACAGCACACCTGCTGCATGGATTTATTTCTATGTGTCTGATTGCTGTGTTGTTGTGTTTTTGCGCTTGCTTGTATCTCGTGTTGTGTTGGAGTTGTTGCAGGTCGTGGTCTGGTTGGATCTGTGCTGCAGCTGTAAGGCTAAAGAAAGGCAAATGACATGCAAACACCTGAGTGTGTGTGACTGCAGGGATACAACATGTGTTCGGTCGGTCCCTGCAGACGTGTACCAAACACACACACTTCAGTAACACACCTGTGACACCTACTGTAGCGAGCTTACATAAAACATGAGATTCTTCTCATGATGCACTTCATGAGCAGGTGTGTGTTTTAAAAGGACATTTAGTGTGTAGAGGAGTGTTGTCGTTCAATCTTCTGAAATAGTTTCCCTCAAAACCAGCTTCAAATGTTACTGTGCGCCCTCGCCGTGTCCTCACATATCCCCTGTTCATAGAAGATTATAAATATCAGCGTCATGGTCTCGGTGTCTCACACCTTCATCAGCTGATGACCAACAAATTCTCACATCACCAAAATATCTGCTTATATATATAAACACGCAAACACATCAGCTGCTCTGCAGCAGGACAGAAACCTCCTCATCCTTCACTTAGAGTGCCGACAGCAGGAAGTCTTATTGTTAGACCTCACACCTGGACTCCAGGTGTCCCCGCTCCAATAACCAGTCCTTATGTTTTTGGTTCCCAGCCACTGCACCACAAGCTGCAGTTCCTCTAACGTCCACTGGAGGCTCCAGCATTGAGTCAGTCCCCACAGACCCCCATGTAAAAACGTTCCAGCAGAACTTAACATGTTTACGGCCTGATACACAAACTGGTTTTGTCTCTACACGTTTATAATTACCATCTTTAGGGGCGTGGCCTCTTTGACTCAAGCTTTCCAGCAGTTTGCAGAAGCCTCTGCGACTTTATTTGAATTCGCTGTGGCGTGTTTTCCAAGCTCATCCTAACGACTGCAGGGAGCTAAGCTGAGGAGACAGGCTGATAAAACGTACAGAGTTTATTCCAACAGCCCAGAGCTGAAAGCGTCCCCCACGAAGGCTATGATGACTCAGGTTTGGATTTCAGACGCTGCGGTTTGAGCTGTGACTACCTCTGCTGATGTGACTGGAAGGAGCATCCACAGTGACAATAAAGCACATCGCTAAACCGAAAACGTCCTGCAGAAACAGGCTGAATTATTTTCACTGTGTGTGCCTAATAAACTGGCAGTGCGGGTCAGTTTTGTTGGAGCCTTCTTGTTTAAGTTTTGAATTTCTGTGTCAAACAAAAAGCAGCGAGAGCAACATTTAAAGCCGTGTGACAGAAACAGAACATGCTAACTAAAATTAGCCCACACACGTGTGTGCGTGTGTGTGTGTGTGTGTGTGTTTGTGCGCGTGTGTGTGTGCGCGTGTGTGTGTGCGCGTGTGTGTGTGTGTGACCTGGACACTGATGTCTCCGTTATATTTACAGCTTCATGTATTTGTGTCTGAGCAGCTGTTGGTCTGCTCGGCTCAGTCAGCACTTTGCATCTCTGCTGGTCCGCTCCGACCCGGAGACCCGTCCATATCAAGTGACTCCGGACTGAATCAAGTATAAATCTCTCTCTCTCTCTCACTCACACACACACACACACACCTCTGTTATCTAAAATGCAGTGCAAAGGTCTTAAGCTACCCCTCACTTCTTTATGTTATGTAGGAAAATTGCAGTCAGTGATTTATTACAATATATGCAAACACGCAATATTTGGTACGAGCACCTTTTTTCTTCAGCTCTCTGTTCTCCCTTTAAGTCGTCTCAGGAACTCTTCTCCAGCCTTCTTGAAGGACGTTCAAAGCTCTCCTTTTGGATGTTTCTGCCTTTTGCTCTGTTCTCTGTCAGGATGATCTCACCCTGCTTCAGTGATGTTGACGTCCGGGCTCTGGGGAGGCCCATCCATGACCAATGTATGTGTTTCTATCCAGGTGTGCTTTCACTGCATTAGCAGTGTGTTTGGGATCATTGTGATGCTGAAAAATGAAGCTGCTGTCAATTAGATGTTTCCAGATGTTACTGCATGGTGGCTCAAACTCTGATGGTACTTTTCTGACTTCATAATTCATCAGTTTTATCAAAGATGTCCAACACCACTGACTAACATGCAGCCTAGACTATGACAGAGCCTCCACCCTATTTCTCAGATGTCTGTCGACTCTCTGTGTTGGACCTCCTCCTGACCATGATGTGAGTCCATCTCTCCATCAGACCTGTTCCTCTGATCAGTCAGAACAGCTTCCTGTTCCGAGCCAGGACTGCTGAGTAGCTAGAATCCTCCATCGGACCAGAACGGGATGACCGGCCTATGAGAAGAGGACGCTGCTCAGTGGGAACATGGACCTGTCCAACTTTGTGGGATTGGGGTTGTGAATGTGGTGAAAGGCACTACAGCACAGCCCCGATAAAACATGGAAGTGCCTTTAACCTGTATTCTATCTGAAGGCCACCAGATGGCGATAGCTGTGGTTGCGGTTGGTGGAAAAGCAGCTTTCTGTCTCAACCTCTGCAAACACTTTTTTGTGGACTCATTCACTTTCAGTCACACTGAATAAATCTGTTTTGTTAATCTCTGTCACCCCGTTGTTTGAGTCATCTTCTCCACGCTGATTGGCTGATGGCTCGTCGATCACAAGTCCAAGATTGACTGTTACAGAAACCACCAGTGTTACAGTCACAGAACGTTAAACTCCAGCAGGTGTCCTGCATCATAATTACACCTGAGCTGATACCAAACAAACCTGTGTGTGTGTGTGTGTGTGTGTGTGTGTGTGTGTGTGTGTGTGTGTGTGTGTGTGTGTGTGTGTGTGT
>VOQK01042577.1:10088-28105 GCA_015052645.1 Benitochromis conjunctus | reverse complement strand
TAGGGCCTTCAGTATGGCGCTGTGGTATTTTTAACAATGCTGTTTTTAATGTAGGTTCTGCTATTTTTATTGTTATTCTTTATGCTGCTGCCATAATACAGCAATTTCCCTTGCGGGATCAGTAACATATTGATATGTACAGCTATTTGAGAGGCATTATTAATCATCCAACCAGGCTATCAATGTAATCAGACAATCAGTCACAATTAATCTCATTGCTTTTGTTTTTTTGTTATTGAAATCAGTTTTTTTTTTGTTTCCATCTTACTAATTTTTCCACTTGTTATAAACTCCAAGGTCCCAGATGCCACCTCAAACTTCTTACAGTGTGTGGGCCTACCGCCAACAGACACAGGGGCAGATGAAATGCGAAAGCTGAAAGGAATTCTTGAAGCCACAATGGATGTGTACACGTTTATGGTATGTCTCCAACAAGCATTCAGCAGAAGAACAGATTTACAAATTCCAGTATGACCAGTCACTGATGGAATAAGTTTGTTTTCTTATTCTGTCAGAACACTAACATTATTTGTTGGGCACTAACTTATAAATCCAGTAGGTTATATGTAACCAGATGAATGCTGATCAGCTTTTTGGTGAAACATATGAATATAAAGCCTCTCCATCACTGTTGCCACAGAAATCAAGCATGGCAAGTGGACCAGTTTTGATCGTGGAAGGCGCTCTGGAATTAGACTTGGCGGCAGACCCTCTACAGAATCAAGATCTGGTCAGGATGTGGATGGAGGTCAACATGAAACCGCTGCTAAAGTCCATCACCAAGCACTTCTTGTCCTGTCTCAGCACCAGGAACTTCAGCTGCTCCACCTATCAGACTGTGTATGTCTCTTCCCATCCTCCCCTTTGTTTATGTAATTTCTGGATTTTATTATAATAACCCAACATCGCACCTCTCCTCGCAGAGTGGAGGAGCTCAGTCAACACTATTCTGAGATGGATCCAATCAGGCAAAAGTGGATCTACACATTCTTTATGTACCCGTTCCTGTCTTCGAAAACAGTTGCTGGTAAAGTATCTAATACTAATAACTGTGACTTTCTATAAACTAGACTTTACTTTCAGTACAAGTCTAGACAAGAAAAAGTTTCATGTTCGTATAGCATCGAAGTCCTAATTTATCATAACTGCTGCTATAGGCCTAAGCTCTGTATTGTCCATGTGTTATCAAAACGTGGCTGTAATTACACTTGTTACCAAAGCATTGTCTAATAGTGTGTCTGTTAAAGTACTGCAAATAGATGAACTGAAGGATGGTCTGCTTTGGAAATGACTGTGTGCCATGAAATGTATGTAGTCTTCAGTCACTCTCATTTAAGTGAGCCCTGTGGCCCTTTCCATGAAAGTTACAATGCCAGTCTTTGTAGATCAAACATGTTAACATTTCCTTAATATCTACTTGCTATTTACATATTTACAACTCAAAGCCATGCAACAGTATGTCCTGCAAGTATTTTCTAGAAGTGTCTCCTTTAAGTTTATTGCGTAACCTTAAACAACTGCCTCACAAGCAACAAAGTTGCATATTGCTTGTACTGGCATGAAGACAGCACATCACGCTGTCACTTACACTAAAAGTGTATTAGCTAAGCATCTAATCATTTACTGAGGTTTGCTAAAGTGTGTGTGGATGTGTTCAAACCAACAAATAAATTGCTCTTTTCAGAGCAAAAGTTTTGAATGTATCTGTGGGCCAAATTAGCAGCTGTCACTAACTGAAGGCCAACAATGTTATACATTTCCTGCATGAAAAAGACTGTTGCATAATAACTTCCAAATAAGCCTCTTGCAACAACTTGTGCTACATTCTTTAGGTCTTTATTTGGTGGGTTTTGAGGGATTATGCAACATTTGCAGTCAGAAACGACAAATAGAAACAGTTTTTAAAGGCTTTAACAAAAAAAGGAGGCACCAAACCCACTAGATATGGAGCAGTAACACACACACAAACCCCCCAGCAGGGAACACGTGAGCGGGGAATGTGGTGGGGATTGTATTCTTCTAGATAAAGAGGAAAATCATTGTCCAGACGTTAAACAACAGGGGAAAGGGTCAAAGTGCAGCCAGGACTAATTATGTGTTTTGTTCCATAATTAAGTTAGACAGACTGAAATTAATTAACAATTAAAGTCTCAATTTGTTCAAATGTTGGCGTTAACTGATATGTATGTACACAGTCGGCCAATGTGTGATCTCTGTGCAGGCTGTGTGAGCCCAGATGAAACCAGTGCAGAGTGGCTGATAAAGAACTTTGGTGCCTTCAGTGTCATGGCCCGCATGAAGGACTTTTCAGAGCTCAACGTGGTCTTCAGTGGAGTGAGTTAAACTGAGCCGTATTTATGATTTTGTACACCTGTTTTTATGGTGATCTAGACACTAAAGAAACTCCACCATAGCAAATATCACTGCGCCACACTTCTTCCTGTTCTTGTTCTCTTACTATTTTTTTCCCTACAGCTGGAGGTTCTTCACTTGTTGTCTTCAACACAAAAGGCTGAGCTACTCATGATCCCTGAGGTTGCCAGTTTAGACAATGGCACATTAGCCCTGGTCTTCCACAGTCTACTAACAGGGGATTCTGGCCCATCACCCACTGCTGGCCCTGAATGGGGCCCCAACTGGACAACCCCTGGGTACCCACCCTCCTATCCTGTACAACTGTCACATAACCCTCAGCCAGGCCTGCAACAGGTACAGTAACAGGGTGTGGATCCACCTGCAAAAATTATTAAATATGTTTTCATCTCTAGAAAAAAAAAAGTTTTTAATCAATTCTGTAAAATTGAACCTCTGGTTTATTGTACATCCAGGTCGTAAATGGATTCATGTCAGCTTTCAAACCCATCGGGAGTTTTGTTCATAATTTTGTGTCCTTCACACGTGAGGTACACAAACACACACACACACTCATGTGTTGCCACTCTCTAAACTGTCTAAATAGCTCTACAGCAAGTTAGAAAAAATGACCCCTGACCTGTTTTTCCAGAGAGATGTGTCAAATATAAGAAGCACCACTTTGACCCAGTTCCTGCTCAACTGGACTCTATCTGAGCTGGCTGACACATACCAGCCAAGCGCATCTGTGGTCCCAGAGGGACCCCAGTTTGATGTGACAAATGTGGCAGACTGGTATGATTACGTTGTGAAGCCGCTGTTACGGAGGTTTTTGCCCAATGAAGAACTCCTGATGCATGAAAACATCACGCTCGCTTTTCACGAAGTGTTGTAAGTCAGGCATTCCTCATTTACATGAACTGTTACATGAACTGGGATTAAAAATAGTACAAGCAATAACTCAATAATGCATCAGTGATGTAGACACATCAGCAGCTATTAAGCTCTCTGCAGCAAAGCTCTGTTTAGCTGGTTTTATCTTCTTTTTTCTACTCTAGCTTTCTTTTTTTTTGGCTTGCTATGTTGTGTAGTGACACCATTCTCTTTGCTATGTTTTTGAAAGCTCAATTTCTTCTTACACATTAGTGCAGACTGAAATTAAGCTAAAAGTTGAGAAAATGTTTTTGGAAAACCAGTCTGACACTAAAACAGATCTTTAAATAAATACCACAGTAATTACCAGTTAGAGGCTTCAAACACCATTTAGTAATGATCTTTTTCTAAATCAAAAGTCATTATCTGCTTTCAAAATTTGAGAAAAATATATAGATATAAAAGAGCATCTCATAGTCACTCACGGTCAGAAGAAATTCACTAAGGCAATGTTACAATTTGCAGTTTTACGTCGTACGCTTCTTGTGAGAAACTTGGGTTTTGTACCTGTCACTCTCTGAGGAACTATTATCAATTTCACATGTGCTACAACACTTTTAAATGTATCTGTTTGCCAGTATGGTCAGTGTGAAGTTTGCTGTGCTGTAAGACGATGCATTACTATGTCGTTTGTGTACAAGCGTGTTCTTTGCTTTTGTGCAGCCGTCTGGACAACGGTATGGACAACATGACCGAGAATGAAATCCAGGATGTCTGTAGCATCACCCTTGATAAGAGCCCTTGTGGGGTGAGGTCTAATTTTCTTTTATTTATCTTTGGTTGTTAATACTCAAATGTTTTGAATTTTTAACTTAAATTCCTGACATATAAAAAAAAAAATCAGCAAGTGGTTAATATCAAAAGTTGGATCCAAATTAATCCGAGCAAGTTACTTGAAGAACTTTTTCTAACTTCTGTGCCGATGTTTTTCTTTATGTGCCGTCAGCTGACTGATGCGGTGGCAAACGTGGCCCACGTCTTGCACTGCGCTGCTCGCAACAACCTGACCATGACAGAGGCCGTCGTCTTGAAGCTGGTTCTAGAGCTGACGCACCGTCTGAACTCGCTGATCAAGGAGTTCTCCACAGCAGTGAGTACTGTCCAACAGCTCCACGGTGACTTATAGCTTGACAATATTGGTTTCATAGCTATGCTTCTGTTTTCATTACACACACTGCAGCTTCAGCAAATCAATGCTTCCTTGTTCTTCATCCCCTGTAGAACTTCATGCAGCTGGAATCTGAGTTTAAGAAGATCTTCAGCGAGTCAAACTCACAATCTCTGACCCAGGAGCACCTGACGGACCCAGCCTTCATCCAGCTCTGGTTCAAGGTCAAGCTGCTGCCCCTCCTGCCTGACGTACGGCCAGAGCTCCTCTCCTGCCTCAGCACCAAGAACTTCTCCTGCCCCGTTTACCAAACCCTGTGAGTCAACCGTCTTCATTTCTTTTTCCTTTAACGGCCACGTGGTTTGGTGCAGTTGTTCTCATTTTGTCTTTGCCCTGCTGTGTGCAGCGTGGCAGCACTTGGGGAACACATGAACTTTATGGATGCTGATCCGATGTACAGCAACAACATCTACGAGTACTTCATCTACCCCTTCCTGCTAAATCACAACACCTCGGGTAAGGAGCGGATACAGACAACACAGATAAACATGGATACTACAAAAACTAGTTCTTATGGCATTTACATTAATGTTTGTACAAATGCTTCAGACCCCCAGTGCATCTCTCCAGCTAATAACAGCGCCGAATGGCTGAAACTCAACTTTGGTTTCTTCTCAAGCTTTGCCTCTATCCTCGACTTCTACAAACTCAACCCTCATTTCTCTGGAGTAAGTTTGCAAAACACAGATCTGCTCAAACAGAATTACCAGAAGCAGTAATTTTACTACACAGTAACTGTGCTCTCCTCTTCTGCTTTGTGACCTGCTCAGCTGGAGGCTCTTGACCTCCTGACTCCACGACAGACGGCAGAGTTGCTGCTGTTGCCTCTCCCAACTCCACCAGAAAAAGACGTTGTCATCAGCCAAGTGTTTAACTTCCTGACGGAGTCACCTGCAGCCAGGAAGTACCCAGAGGTCCTCAGTGCTTTGGTCAACCTCGCTGGAGAGGTAACAGCTTTGGCTGGGATGTGTAGGTGTTGAGCAAGCTTTAACCTTCCTCAAATATTAATCATAAAACACTCAATTTCTCAGATCAATCCTTCCTGCGATGTCTACAAACTAATGTGAGTACCTTTAAATGGTTTTCTGACACAATACGACTCATGATTCTTTCCAAACTGCTTTGTTCTTTGTATCAATCAGAAGAACGCTTTCACAGCAGACTGTACCTGCAACCATGTTCACGCTAAGGCTTCGCTGCAATACATTAATGGATAAAATTGAACCATTGCTATTGCTATTACTAAATTCACTATGAAAAAAACAGAAAGAGAAAGAAAGGAGATTCTAATATATATTACTGCATTCATATAGCTTATTAACTGAATTATTACAGGATAATGTAGAAAATGAATGACATGACAGATAAAAGTATTTAGTCACTTTTAATACAGATTTAACCCTTTCACGCATAGTGGTCACTACAGTGGACTGCTATTAATAATGCAAATAGCTGTACACATCAATACTTTACTGATCCTGCAAGAAAAATTGCTGTATTATGGCAGCAGCATAAAGAATAACAATAAAAATAGCAGAACCTACATTAAAAACAGCATTGTTAAAAATACCACAGCGCCATACTGAAGGCCCTATAATGTGAAGCAATGTTTTTATACAGCACTGATAAAATAAGATAATAAAAATGTTCAGAATTATTATAGCAAGATATTTACAGACTTTGTTTTGAACACTTTCACGCATAGTGGTCACTACAGTGGACAGCTATTCAAAGGCTGTTTTCTTGTATTTGTGTCAGTGTTGATGGTATACCTGCACATAAACCACTACATGGACACCGATGTGTAACCCTGTCATGCACGAATTATGACAACCTCAGTCAGAATTTTTTCTTAAGTATTTTTATTCATCTTTTCATGCCTAAAGATGAATAAAAATACTTTAGAAAAAAGCCTGAAAATGAAAGTATTAAATGTAGCTATGTCAGAAGTCCTGAAGTTACTGTCTTTTAGTTTTAACAACAGTTTCCCACCATAGATGACGCCATTTTTATGGCAAGCATATCTGATTTAGGGGTAAAAATCAGCATTTTAAGAAAAACCGGAGTGTGAAGAATCTATGCCAATCTGTTGTTATATACATATGCATATATAAAAATGCATCACTTAGTTAGTTTCCAGTTAGCTAGGGCAGATTTTGGTCAGATGCATACGTTAGCAAGCTTTGGGCTGACATTACAAATCAGCACAATATTATACTATGCTGTGAGATTTATGCCACTTGAATTAATTTCTAGCTGTAAACGGTCTCCTGTTCTTATAATAAGGTAAGTGTAGTTAGTTTAGCTCCTAGCTAGCTAGGTTAATCTTTTTACAACATTTACTTAACGCTCTTAAAACAGGATATGTCAGAAAATAAAGGTAATTAAAATAGAAGTTATTTAATTTGGAAATAAGATGTATTCACAGATAACACACAACAAGAGGAAAACATTATTTTGATATTACCGGCTAAAAATCAGTCTGGTTTTGTTACAATACCTTCTCAGCGTTTCTACTGCTTACACTCCAGTATCCTCTTACACCCACATGTGTAAATAATGATATTAATCATGTATTTAGCTTTGCATCTTCCTTGTCATATTTTAAAACTGGACAGAATGGATTCATATTTTTTGACAAAATTTGGGATTCACTTTGTAATTCTGGTTTTAAAAAAAGGTGCTCTGGAAATGAAGTTTATAATAAATATTATTAGGAATTCACGGTTAGTGGTATCAATTATGGCTAAATCAAGGTAAAATGTAAGCTCAAAGGTCTTTAAGATTTTTGTCAAGCATCTTTTACTTTCAATTCAATTCAGTTTATAACACCAAATCACAACAACAAAAACGCAACAATCAGGCAACCCCCGATGAGCAAGTGATTGGCGACAGTGGGAAGGAAAAACTCCCTTTGACACTTCCTGAAAAAAAAATGCTTTATTACATTCTCTGATATGGCAACATGAGGAAAAAAATGAATAAAACTTTTGACAAGCTCCTTAACGTGATAACGCATTTCGCCATACTCGCATCAAATACTGGGAAATCTATTGTTTGACATGTTTAGCCACACCTGTGCACTACCCGGTGTTTTCACAGTCACTCTTCAATTGTATTTTATCAAGCTCAGTGAAAAATGTGCCTAATCACTGATGTGAACAGGTCATGAGCTGAACTTGATCTTTTTGGTATGTGTTTGAGCAGTTTGACTACTGTAGTCATAACAAGAATCTCATGATAGCACCCACGATGTCACAACCACGCTAAAAAAATAATATCCTAGCCACACTGACTATTTGCATATATTCAAAATCAGCTCAACATTTGTTGCATGGAAAATGTTTTAAAAGAATAGACAACAACAACAATGTGACGTTTGTACTTGTAGATCTGTGTTGTGTTGTGCTACAGTTACACTAACCTGTGTGCAGGTATCTTTTGTGCATACTGCATTGCTGCAAGATCCACCAATGATGCAACAAGACAAGCATTTAAAGAAAAGAAAGATTATATAGGTTATTGCATTTAGAACAGTGTTAAATTTACAAGTGGACTGTAAATATTATGTCTCTTTCTATTTTCTGATCTTACCTGTGTGCACTCGATCCTGCTGTTGGGATAAGACAGAGTTGAATGTTAGAGCTGAATCTTACCAATGCATTTCCCCAAAACTTGTTTAAACAGCAGAGTTTGGAAATTATTTAAGACCCAATTTTAATACAAAATTTGTCAGGAAATAGCTGAAACTGAGAAATGTTCCCGTTTTTTAAATTGCTGATCAAAAGGTTGTGTAGCGTTAATTAGTGATGTGAATAGGTATGAACAATTTGGTTTGACTTTTTCTGAAGTATGCAAAGGAGTGGTTCACCACTCTGTGAGAACAAGTTAAGCATAAGCAATAAGCATTAAGTTAAGCATCAGTGGAACTTCCTCATTTATGGTCCATGTCTTTAAAAGATTCAGACAATCCAGAGGAGTCCCTGTACACAAGAGACTGGGCTAAAAAATGAATTCTGGACAGCTGTGACCTTTAGGCCATGAGTCCACACTGCACTGGAATCATTAGTACACATGGCAGGGGCAATTTTTACATCTGTGAAGGCACCAGTGACGTCGCCATCCAGGCGACAGGGAAGGCTTATTTCACCAACACAACATTAAACCACACTCTGCACATACTACAGCAGCATGGCTCAGCAGTAAACGAGTCCAGGTGCTAAAGGGAAATAACTGAGCAAGAATCGAGAAACCTTTTGCGTCTGTCGTCAAACACTTGTCTTGTTAAAGGAAGAGGCAGTCCAACAAAGTGGTAAACATGTCCCATGATGGTAAATGAATGATCCCAGGGTTTTATGAATTTCTGAGTTGAGGATTCTTAATAAATACTTTTTATTTGAGTTTTAGTATACCAGTGTTTGAAGTTTTAAATTCCTGTTAGCTTAAAAGAAGGCAACTGACAATTTAGTCCAGTTGCCTTCTTTTCTCGTGATGAGATTTCTTTAGTTTTCTTATAGTGAGTTGATTTCTTGTAATCTTATTGAATATTTTTCTTCCTGGGGTTTCTGTATTTCCTCTGATTGGTTTAGCAGTAAAAAGCTTTTGCAATCTTTTGTTTCAGTTCATGATCTCATTGATATTCTCGTGTGGTGAGTTTGAATTTTATTGCACTGTTTGAGCTGATTCTTGTCCAGAGTTGTGGATGCTTGTTTAGTATTAGTTTCAGTTCGTACCTTGGGTTTGTAAATCTCTGGGTCTGTTTCCTTCTTGTTTTTTCTCAGGTTTTGTCTTTGGATTGCCTTTTTGAACGTTGCTGTATTGGACTTATTTTGGCTATTAAAGAGAACTTACGGTTGAACATTCAGCCTCTTAAACTTTCATTTTTGGCATGTAACTTTGCAATCCACACCCCTCAATTACAATTTTACACAAAGTCCCAGCTCGTTGTTTAACGAGGTTGTAGAAGTGCATTTAAAAAAACACCTAGATTTGTATATGCTTGTTGATTAAAATAATATAATGCTAATTTTCTCGTAAGACTGTATATTATTAAAATGCCAATGTAAATAAGAAGCTCCTATTTTATTCTAAGAGACTGGTTACAGACCAATGTTGAAACTGTCAACAATACTGGCATCATATCAGGGAGAAGACGCATTTGGTACATCACAAAATGAGCAAGAAGGAACACACAGCAGCTTTACAATCGTGCTGCTGAAATAATATTTGGGCAAAATGTCTCTGGTTTTGTAATAATAATAATAATAATAATAATTTGTGGGGACCTTTCTAAAACCCACTGTCACCGTACAAAGCATAAAATATAAACAGTAAAGGGATAAAAAACAAATTTCAGTAAAACCAGTGAAACAAATTAATTCTAAGAAATAGCCTATTGTTCGTCTCATTTCTCTGTTTAAGCCCTTTATTGTTGACCAGAAACTACCTTAACACACCCATGAACCGCACTGTTGTTGCACCATTTTGACTCATTCTCACATACACCATTATTCATCGCTTAAATAAATACTGGTATGATTAAAAAACAAATATGTGTAAATCCACAGCTGAAAAGAGTCCTCATCAAAAGCACTGTTGCTTGTGTTTGAAGTTGACAGTTACAAGAAGTTCATGAGCCACAAAGTGTATAATGTGTAGGTTTCTTAATCCACTGGAAAAGAAACCTGAAAATTAGAGGTGATTTTATTGTCAGTTTGGGAGATATTTTTTCCAATCATGCCACCAGTCTTCCCTTTTAATGAGCTGGTGATTCCTATAAATTAAAGACACAAAACTTCCTCTTACCAAAGGAGCTTCTCAGTAGGTAAACCAATAGGAACAGGTAGCGTGCTCTCATAATGCAACGAGTCTCATGAGATGTGAGAGCTTTGTGCTGAAAATCACTGGGAAGAGAAGAAGAGAAAGCAAGTGACACAGTCGTCTAGGCATTACAGGCATCACGTAGCTAGCAGGTGGATTAATGATGAGGATGTTAAAACAACTGACACTCGGTACCAAAGTGCTATATATCACAAACGTTCTTGGTAAGACATCATCAAATTAGAGGCGTGCCACATGTGGCTCAAGCTTAAATCTGAAGCTTTAAACATTACATAACCAATCTTTTTAGGCAGACAATGAAAAGTCAGTCCATTACTGACCTTTCACTCTCATGCCTGTGTGTTTAGTGGCATAAAGGAATCAGGGAGTGGCTGTTAGATGTCTTACATACAGCCACATAAAGTAACCTTTAACATAGCGACATTAAAGCATGATGAGAGAACTGAAGTATCAGTGGAAGGAATGCTGTAACCCTACCTCACACGGCTTATAACAATGAAAACAAAGACAACGTTCACATGACCCTGCTCATAACACACATTGCAAATTGTCACCACAAGTATAGTTATTTCTATATAAAAAAAAAAAAAAAAGTTCTAATTTTGACTTTTGTGGCGATTTCCTTCAGAAATGACCTAAAACTTTATCCAAATCTGCTGCTCGGTGCCGTTGCAAAAATAAAGACTTTTTTCACAGAACTGTACTTCTGTTTGGGTACAGTGAAAACACATAATGCACCGATGAGTTCATCGTTACGCTTGGCCATGAAAACCATTGTCACAATGTCAGGCACTCGCTTCTGTTCCTTGAGAAGCATATAAAGAAGTTAAAACATTCTCGCACGCAATATTGAGACTCATGCTGGTGTCTGTAAACGCTGCTCCTTTGCACATTAGCCATGAAGAGAGAAACGTGTTAGTCACTCAGACCAAACATGTACCTCCACCTACATGTCAATTCTTCTGAAAGGGGTTCACTATAGTGACCAAAACCTCTATCAATACACATGTCATTACTTTATAAGGAGCAGCTTTTATCTGCGTGTGGGAGGTTTGCTTGTTTCCACAAAGTGGGAGCCACATACTCACACAGCATATAAGACCAACATGACTTATTTAGCTTTGTGAGTTTTTCTCATCTGTTATTTTTTATTTGACAAGACTTTTGTAAATTTGAAGTTTCTTGTTCACTTATTTCCAGTTTTCCTGTGAGGTGACGACAAAACTTTTGGTTTGATTTGTACACAAATCAATAGTGACATCCTTCATGACACAACACTTCAGTTTTCTCAACTTTTCTTTCTTTTTTTCTTTTTTGAAACACTATATCGTATATTATATCATCATGATTACAGCACTAGAAGACTTGCGTGGATCAGATTCATTACAATTAGTGCACACAAATTTGCTGGGCTGCCTGAAAAATGAATGCTTGATTTATTTCATGCTAGCAGCTGACCTGATTGGCTACCTTCCTGGACTTTTTTTGGGGGGGGGCAATAATAACAATAACAATGTGCAATAAAAACATACACCCATTCTTTCTATTCATACACTCATTCTTTCTATTGCTTTTTATTTATTAAGTTATGTTACTGTGCTGTGTTGTGTTGTGTTGTCTTGTTTGTGTTGTGTTGTGCGTAGTGCTGACATGGGACAGTTTCCAATTTTGTTGTACTATTGTACTAGGTATGACTGTGCAATGACAATAAAGAGTTATCTCTTATCTCTATTTCATATGTTTTTGGGGGATTTTTTATTTCATTGTTTATTAATTTTGATAGCAAAGCTGGGAGAAAGACCAGGGGAAAATACTCAGTAAAAGACCCAGGGTGGACCTGACGCTGGCCTCTGGATGATTATGTGGTAGAAATTAAATTAAAAGAAACAAAAGTCGATTTAGATTTTTACTTATGCCATACACAACAACCTCCTCTAATCCAGCAACAGTCAAAACATAATCAGTTACTAAAAGAAGAGAAAAAACTATAATGTTATAGATAAATTGTGCAGTTCTTATCACACAAATATTTTCTGTAAGTAACGAGTACGCACCGGTTCCCCCCAAAACTCTCGCCCTGTTGATGCCTCATCATATGCTGCAACATACATCAGTGTGCGAGAACAAATAATTATTTAAGGTTTAAATGTTTGCTCAGTATCAGCCCTCCTCCTCAGCCCTTTGTAGCCCTGCCAGGTGAAAGACCAACACCATTCAGACACTTTGTGAATAATTTGCTATTTTCAAAGACAGAGATGAACCGAAGAGGTGTGCAAGTGTTGGAAAACTTTAGTTCTTCTAATGCTGATTACACAATATTGGCCAAATTCACTTATAATAAAAAAAACCCAAACACATTTAATATATAAATGTTGTTATTCTAAATGTTAGCTTAAAATATATGAAGCAAATAGTATTGTATTGTTACTGGCAGTCATCTGAACTGTCAGTTTTTGCAGAATAAAACAGAGAATAAGAAAAGTGAAACAATAAAACAAGCCGTCCTCGCTAAAGACTGCTTTTACCTTTGAGTAAAAATACGTAAGCGCTTTATTTCTTATGCTTTACCTACAGATGTGTAATAATTGGTACCATTTGTTGTATGCACTTTGAATTTAATAGTTTCCTGCTTCTGTTTTTTCAAAGTTCAAAGTTTTTTGAATGCAGCATATTTTCTTATGAGCACGAGTAAAATCCTGTAATCCTGTGATCTCCTTTAGAAAGTCATATTTTTTATGGGTAACACCATAAGAAGCACAGTGATGCCTCTTCTTCGAGGATAACCCACCGACTGGAAGTTAAATAAGGTAGCTGTTATTCCCACGAATGAAATCCCCAAACAGGACGTTGTCACCGGAGGTACAGACTCACACGGCAAGAAGGACCAAATTATTATGAGCTGAAGTCATTTTCTGTTTTATCTGCGTCTGTTTGCTACTGAATAACAAGCCTACATACACCGGTGATTAAACATCTCTTGAATAGAAGTAGATCTATGAGGTAAGTCTGTGATAAGCTTTAAAAAACAGCAATATGTTCTTTTGATGGAGTTTCAGGGCTGGCTAGGAACTTAAAATGATATAACAGCATCAAATCAAAGCCAGATTTCTTACCAGATCACGTCTGTAGGTAGAGTTCTTCAGGTTTTGTAAATCACCTCTGTTAAACAATGTCTCCTGACACTTGAGGCACTGGCGCACGAGTAAAGGGTGTGTTTCCCTGTGACGGTGACACCGGTGATGATGGCTGAATGCTACCTGTTGCTCAAGAGGGCTGGCCCTATTTCTTTTTCTTTTTGTTGTATTACTGTATGTACTGTAATCAGAGCTTTTATGTAGATGCCGGCATGTGATCTGCTGCTTTGTGTATGAATGCCTGTATAAAGTGGAGCAAGAGAGGGAAAAACGAGGCATAAAAAGGCCTAAACTTATTTCTGAATAGAAGGTTACACTTCAATTTTATTTGTTTTTGGATTTCTTGTCAACTTGGTGTAGACACCAAAATAAGGGCTGACGTGTAAACATTTTTCCCAACGATGAAAAAGAGATTTTATCCATCTTCAGGCTTTAAAGTGATGAATTTCCTCTGTACATTTAGTAGCTGTTGCCGTTCACGCTGCCGAGGCACTGTAAAATCAAGTAAACGGTAAATGTTGCGTCCAACCACTTTGAACACAAGCTATTTTGGGTTTTGAGAGGCTTTATTCACCTGTTGTTATCACAAACCCGTACGCGGCATGGTATGCACATGCAGATCCAGTCAAACTGGTTTGCTGCTCTTTGGCTGAAAAGAAAAAATGAGCACAGTTTATACCAGAGTGGATTTAGTCAGGGAACATGGCGTCTGACTGGTACAGTGAGAATATAAGTCAGAGTTATTTGCTCTCAAATGCCTCACTTTGCCTTACAACAGTATTTGAGCCTGAGGCCATCTCATTTATTAGACCCATTTAAAGCTTTTATGCACCTAAATATTTGTCATAATGCTTTAAGGATTGTGCTTGAAAGAATATGAAACATGTTTTTAATCTTTTTCACATTTCAGTGTGTGTGTTTGTAAACTGTAGATGGTCAACTTAAAGCTGCACTGTGCTGGTCTGGGGGCTTTAGTTCACTTATTTCCTGTTTTGTTTGAGCTTTTTGGCTCACTATAATCAAGCCATTTCCACACATGCAAAGCAACCCTGAACTATTTTTGATGTCACACACGAGGTTCTGGCTTCTTACTACAACGTGATGTCCAGATGTAGTCATTTATGCTGGTGAATTATCAGGGAGTAGTCGCGCTGCCCCCTACTGCCAGGACTCTTTACTCACCTGAACTGACTTCATTATTAAGGACATATGAGAAACTTCAGACAGCCTCCCAAATCTGTCCGCAGTTCATCTGTCACTGACACATTCTTGTGCACTTCAAGAAAAACAATACTAAGTCACACTTGCAGGTGTATAACAAGTCTTATCGCTCCTCTTGAAGTTGTCGGTTTGTTTGTGCACCTTGTCTGTTTTCCTTATGCAATATCTTCAGTGTATTGTATTACATCTCTCTAGCTACTTCTGAAAAGAACATGGGGATTGATATTCACGGCTATTTGGAGGCATTGGGCTATCCATGTAATGAATCACACTCAGATGTTAGGTGCAATTAAAGCATTGCATTCAGGTCACGTTCAGCGCTCCTGTAAGTTTCTTCAAATCTTTTGTTTCTTCCCATTTTGTTCAAATTTTCCACTTGTCATAAATTCCAAGGTCCCAGATGCCATCTTGAACTTGTTTTTCTTGCATCCACAATAGACATGTGCACATCAAGTTCAACAGGCATTATTCAGAAGAAAAATTCCAGTATGACCAGTCAGGGATGGAAGGAGTTTTTCTGCCCATTTTCCAATTTTTTTGCCACTTTTTCATCTTCTAATTTAACCTAATTTCGTCCTACTTTTGGATGCTGCTGCTGCAGGTCCATCCTTTGCATTTCAAACTGCATCCGTCCATGAATCATGAAATGTGGCTGTGAGTACACAGGTTAACCATGAGATGTGGGATCGTGTGTACCTTAGGTGTGACTATGAGATCTGGTGTTGACCTACATCACCTGAGCGTTCCCTCAGCATACAGCCTCAAGATTATTCCCCAGCTGTTTCTCATCTGCGTTACAGTGGTGTCCCCTGCTATCACTTACTTTGTTTTCTTTGCTGGTTCACTGCCCAGTGTTCCCCGGCTCTCTCTCTCCTTGAGGTTTCTTATTCATTTTTCATCTGCCAAGCTTCGTCTCCAGTAAGGACTCTGAAACATTTTATTTACTCCATTGTTTCCATTGTTTAATGTGTGTTTTAATTGCATGATTCATTTAAAACTGTAGATACATGTTTGCTATTAGCCTTTACTGTTAGTTCACTGTCCTGTCACTGTTCCCTCACATTATTGTCTCCCACAAATCATTTCTGTTGTGCTTTGTGAGTTTTCTTTTTCTTTTTTTTGTATGTGTGCTTTTATGGGGTTTTGTTTTCTCTTTCTTGTGTGTTTTATGTGCTTCTGCTGTATTTTTTCTATTTGCTTGCTTCTTTTAAGATGCAGTGCATTCGACCTTTCTGTGCCATCGTACTGGAGGCCAGAATCGCCCAGAAAAGACTTCAATGTGGCCCAGATGACAGCTTTGAAAAATGTGAAGGATCATATGACACCAGAAGTGCAGATATACAGCAGATTTAATTAAATGACAGAAAAGTTCCTGTTTTTTAATGATCTTATATAGATAGATTTATTTTTTTTTTTTACATTTTTATTTTTTTTTTCAATTATTTTCTTACAATACATTCACAGTAAAATAAATGAATGTGCAAATAAAATAGGACATTTTGTGGTAATTAACAAAAACTTTTTCTTTTCTCTAATTTTTTTCTCTAATTTTACACATTTATTTAATACAATTTAAGCCCAAATAATTGTGCTGACAGCATTATTTTATTTACTACAAAATCATTATATTTATTAATTTTGTTTATTACATTGGACATAGAAAAACTCATTTGAAATTGGACTTTTTTCTTATATTGAGAAAAAAATATAAGTTAGGCTTCTTCACATTGACAGAAAGGATATTTTCACTGGTCGGACCCATTTAATATCAAAGTGGCCCAACATGTAAAATGAGTTTGACATCACTAGCATAAGACAACCAAACAACTTGGATGCACAAGATAAAATAAATATTATCTCCAGTATAAAAGGTACCGGCTCTTATTTTGTTTTGCATCCAAATAGACGATGCTGAAATATACCCAGAGTCAGCTGTAGAGGGCAGTAGTGCCACCAGCAACGCTTGATAGAAACCTAAAGGAAGAGGCGAGCGCTCATCCGACAGGCGGCAGTAAGTCTGAATGATTCGTTTCCGGTTTAGTTTCGACGAAGAAGTACGTAAGTCAAGTGAAAAACACGGTTTCGCATTTGCACGTGTTGTTAGTGTGTTGCTGTTTTTCTGCTTAATGCGGGTTTAGCAACAATCGTGGCTAACTGCGGCCCGGTCAGCGCGCGAGGGAGAGCGTGAAAGACTCCGAAGGATGCTGCACGTGTCCTCGTGACCTGTCGTCATGTCGCGGTGGTTTAAACTTTGTAAACGGTGTTTTCTGCACAGTTTGGAAGTCCGCAGGGGGTTTCGCTGCCTCACGCCGGACGGAAACAGACGGACGGAGCTCCAGCTGCGTGCAGCAGGCGACAGGTGCTGCTCCACGGTGCAGGGGGAGGTGAGGGTCAGGTTTGCCCCCAGTCCCACAGGTAAGGTCAGCACACTGTAGACCTCTGGTATCCTGCACATCTTGCTGTAAACACAACCTTTACTCATGTGTATTGCACTCACGTGTCACAGTAAATTTACTTTAAAGAATTCTGGAGCAAAAAACAAAACAAAAATTGTCAACAGCCCCCAAAATCCTTTTAGATGCATATTTTATGCTTCAGTTTTGTTCATCTGACGTGGTCTGATTGGATCCTTGAGCGGCCCATGGCTGTTTTCAGTTTTAGTATGTTAGTATTTCCTTTCATTTAGGGAAGTCTTTGTGTCGGTACGGACCTCATGTTGGCAATTTAAGTCAACATCATTCACAGAGCTTTATGAAATGATTTATCCTGAGGCTTGTTTAAACTGTGGTCTGGATTCAGTGTTTATAAAATCTTTCTTTCTGTCTTAAAACTTTAGCACTCAGTACATTCATGTTAAAAACTGCCATAAAAATAATATACGCCCACTTGCCACTTTATTGGATGTTAAAGTCCTTGTTATCCCAAATATCTAATCAGCCAATCTCATGGCAGCAGATGAGCGCATGTAGACACGATCCACATGAACTGCTGAAGTCCAAACTGAGCATCAGAATGTCGCATAGTTGTAAGGCTGGTCTGAATAATTCAGGAACTGTTGATCTACTGGGATTTCCTCACATAACCATCTGTAGAGTTCACAGAAAATGCTTTCAGTTCTCTGGGAGAAAACGCCTTGTTGACGTCAGAAGGCAGAGGCATCTCTGAACCTTGAAGCAGACTGGCTACAGCAGAAGAAGACCACACTGGGTGTCACTTATGTCAGCTACAAACAGGAAACTGAGGCTACAATTTACACAGACTAACCAAAACTAGATAATAGACTGGAAAAGCATTCCTTTGAGGAGAAACATCGAGGAGCTTGGGGGGGGGAAAAAAAAAAAAAAACCAAAAAAAACACAAAAAAAGAA
>VOQK01042577.1:0-10068 GCA_015052645.1 Benitochromis conjunctus | reverse complement strand
CGAGGAGCTTGGGGGGGGGAAAAAAAAAAAAAAAGCAACTGGAGCTCTTTAAGTTTTGTGAAGATGTTTCACCTCTCATCAAAGAGGCTCCTTCACTTCTAAAACCAAGTGAAGAGTTAAGTTACCTACCAGTTGGAAAATGAATGTGTGTAAATGTTAGACAGACAGCACTTAGGTGTAGTAAAAACAATGCTTCAATGAATGGGTGAATGAGGCATGTTGTATAAATAGCTTTGAGTGCTCAAGTAGAAAAGTGCTATATAAGAACCAATTCATTTACCATTTACATGTAATGAGGAGGCCAGAAACTGGAGATACATTTAAATTTTAGAGCTAAATCTTTTAATCACCATTAGTCCTGGTTATAACTGCCATATATTCAGCAGCTTTCACATTTTTAATGTCAGGTTATTTAATGACATGCTGCTGCTATTCTTTTCAATAAAAACATAATTTTCTATTTACTAAATGCTACACATGAGAAATATCAGTGATTAATGAAATAAAGGAGTATTCATTAGAATTTATTTAAATTATATGCGTGTGAGTATTTTTCCATTTGTGCTTGGTGCTGTAGAGGACACAAATATCTATATATGAATGTAATTTTCCACTTAAACTGACCTCAGTTTTTATTTATTTCTGTGTGTTAAAAAATGTGGGTTGACAGTGACTCTGGCAAAAATGACGTGTGTGTAGGAGGTGGTTGCATTGCAAACCTAGACAAGGCAATAATACATATACATGTACAACAGTGATGTTTGCTGGCATTCGTGCAAAGAAGCACGAATATGGTTCTGTGTAAACCCTTGCGTGTTTTTTGCATGCTCCAGCTTATGTCAGATAGTTTTGTTCAGCACAAAGTGTGAGTGCAGCTGCAAGTTTTATCTGATGTAAGGCACAAGATTGATAACAATTAGGGTTTTTCTTGTGAAAGAGAGTAGTTTCACATGTAATGTTCATGATGCATTTATCTGCTTCATTTTTAGTGTTCTGGTGCTGTGTGTGCTGGCTCTCTCTCACACACACACAACCTCCTGCAGTCAGATGCTGTAACGATTTAATGAACGAATGATTTTTTTAATGCTTTGTTCTGCAGGCTTTTTACACCTCGGGGGACTTCGAACTGCTCTCTACAATTACATATTTGCAAAGAAGTATGGAGGTGTGTTCATCCTGCGGCTGGAGGACACGGATCAGAGCAGACTGGTACCGGGAGCAGCAGAGTCCATAGAGGACATGCTAGAGTGGGCTGGTAAGAGACACTGGTCCAGAAGGATCGACTCTGTAACGTGTAGCTCTTTGTACAGAATCATGACCACTTTGTTTGTTTTTTTTTTCATCTAATGTAACTGTGTCCCAGGTAAAGAATCTACTTACATCAGTACATGGAAAATGAACCTAAGATAACAACATAAGAAATAAGTAAACAAAAATACCTTTTATTTATCTGTCTGTACATACATTGAATATTTATATAATATAATCTCTAATATGTCTCTTGGAAAAACCAAATAAAAACCAAAGTCTGACACAAATATGGACCGTGGTTTTTCAAAGTGATGACAATTTGTTAAAAGTTGTCTTTAGAGCTTCTTCCTGGGTTCAGCTCAGTGGAAAGCACACTGTGCTTTCTTTCACGGCTCTTAGAGAACAGCTTTTTACTGCTTTCTACTTAAAAATGTGTTGAAAATTGATCTTGTTTTGATCACATTTTTAGACACTGAATAACACTGGGTAAATGAATCAATGTAATCACTGCATTGAAAGCTAATAGAGTCGACCCCTGTCTATTTGCAGTTCACTATTCATGGATTTTACTCCAAATTATTCACAGAAAATTTGCCTATTTGCTGATTTATTGCATGATGCGCAAAATTCCAAACACAAAGCTCCCGGGAAAATAAAAATAGGCAGTTCTAAGCTTTTTTAGAGGGGGTCTCAAGTGTTCGCGGTCAGGTGTGGTCCCTAACCACCGTGAATACTGGGGGATCGACTGTAAAAACAACTTTTGGCTAAGTCATCGTTGCTGCCATCTAAGCTGAAGTTTTCACACAGGTATACCTCCAGATGAAAGTCCACGTCAAGGTGGCCCGGCAAGTCCATACCTGCAGTCTCAGAGACTCGACCTCTACAGTCAGACAGCCCAGCAACTTGTTGACAGTGATCACGCTTACTATTGTTTCTGCAGCTCTCAGAGACTGGAGCTGCTCAAAAAAGAGGCATTAAGGTCGGGGCAGACTCCAAGGTAATTCACAACCCCATGCACACATGGACGTGCTTTTTCCCCCGAAGGGAGGGAGTACGTAATCGCTTCTGTTTGTTTGTCTGTGTTTTTCATGCTATCCTGTGCAAATTTTGTGTGTCCAGTGATTTAATTTTGGTGAAAATTGGGTCACACCAAATGTGAAAATCGGTAACAAAAAAAAAATTATAAACTTTACTCACAATTTGTTTTGTTTTTTTCTTCTTTTAGAAAATATACTTCACAGCAATATACTAGGCCATGGGGGACCTAAGTACCTAGGTTGGCTAAGGGTTTCACCTTAACCTTCATTGTTAGTGTCAAGGTCAAAGTTGACCTTGGAAAAAAAAATTCAAGAAACCACAGTGAGCAATATATATGATATGAAAGGGCATGGAGAAAGCTGTACAGCAAACTTTCTATTTTTTTTCCTAATAAGACACACTACGACGCCACAATGACACCATAAAGACTTCCACAATCACACACCGCATGAATATATCTTAAAATCTAGTTGTTGTTGTTGTTCTTGTGTTTTGTTTTTGTTTGGGTTTTTTTAAAGCTTATAGAAGCCAAAGATTTCTGATAATTTTGCTCTAATCATATGAGTAAAAACAAAGTTATTAAAAGGATAATAATAAAAAACATTTTCTTTTGTAATGCTTCAAGGTTGTAGGTCAAGGGTCAGACATGACTGTGTTGTTTTAAAGCAGGCTGACGTCAGCTTGTTGTATTAAAAATGTCATAAAACATGACAGTGTTTGCGTCTCTTCAGGTATGACAACAGGTGTCGTCACCTGCGGGCCGACCAGGTCCAGGAGAAGCTGGCTCAGGGAGCCTCATATGTGATCAGGTTTCGTCTGGAAGAGGGCGTTGAGCCTTTTCAGGATCTGATCTTTGGATGGAATCGGCATGAAGTTGCACAGGTTAGGCTTTTCACTGGGTTTCATGCTAAAAACGTAACCTTTTCTAATAAAGCTAACGGCTTTTTAAAGATGTTTGACTATAAATATTCATGCTTGATTGAACTAGATTTTAAATTTCTTGAAGTTCAGATTGTAAATGTGCTTTAAAGGCAAGTGTAGTCCATATAATGAGCTGTTAACAGTGGTACTTGAATGCAAAAGGCTGCCTTTAGTTTTCAGTCTATCTGCCATATTTCTTCTGGCTCCTTTCACATCCTGTCCTTTTGTTTTAGGTGGAGGGGGACCCTGTGGTGATAAAAGCAGACGGTTTCCCCACCTATCACCTCGCCAACATTGTAGATGATCATTACATGAAGGTCAGCCACGTCCTGCGGGGTTCAGAGTGGCTGATCTCCACCTCCAAACATCTCCTCATGTACCGGGCTCTTGGATGGCAGCCGCCCACGTTTGGGCATCTGCCGCTGCTGATGAACAAAGATGGCAGTAAACTGTCAAAGAGGCAGGGGGACATATTCATCGAAAGATTCAAGAGAGACGGAGTCCTGCCAGAGGCTCTGCTGGATATAACAACCAACTGTGGATCTGGATTCAACAGTGAGTGATGGAGGACTTGGCAAAACAGTGGTGAAAGCGGTGATCATTATATCAAACTAAAATGTCTTGTGTTTCCGTATAGCTAATCGAATGGGGAGGAGGATAGATGAACTGATCTCTGAGTTTAATCCTTCAAAGATCACGACTCACTCTGCTTTGTTAGACCTGGAAAAGCTGCCAGAGTTCAACAGGTGAGTCAGAACTTCACTGTAAGTTTATCTGTCGCAGTTTTATTGCCTGGGTTCTGTTTATTTAGGCCTTATTTTATTTTTAAAGCAAAAGTGTTTCACGTCTGAATTACATAATCACACTTAAAAAGTTAAAACCATATCCAGTACATAAGCTACCATACATTTAAAGTACGACTATGTGGTGTTTGCTCAACAAAAAACTTTCTGTACTGCCACTGTTGTGTATTTTTGACTCACTAAATAAGCCATGTGCAGAGCACTGATCAGGCTCTGAGAAGAACAGTACATCAATGCAGATTTTTAATTCCTGCCAAGTTCTTGATACTTCGATAATTAAAGATGCCACATCCTGGACTGGTTCTTATACAGCTGTTTTTATTTTTTCACTGCAGTGAACATGAGCGTTTTCATTAAGACTGGCTTTGAGGCTTCAGTGAGGTTAGTTTGGCCAGTGTGAGACACAGACCGAAAGGAGGAGTCTAAAACCCAGTGCTGTTTTCTTTTTCCATGTTATTGCCAGCAAATGTCCCAACAACAAACTCGTGCCTTTAATGAGCAACTCAAGATACAGAACAGCCCTAATTCAGACTTCCTCTAGTGATGCGCAAATGTTTGCAACTGCAATTTTAATGCAACGTAGATGCACATTTCTTTCTACTGACATTTATTCCTGCTGATTGCTTAAGTTTAAGTTGAGTTTGACATGTCTGAATTGAGTGCATCACAGTGAAGCTCAATGGATCTTTGTTCGTGGTTCTAAGAACAGCAAAACGTTACGTTTACGTAATCATTCCCCAAAATGTGTCCTTGTTGTTGAGAGTAATCCAAAGTGTCTGCTTTTATTTGGAACATGAGGAAGTCTTATTAAGAAGAAGAGATGAAAGGGAATGTATAAACGCATAGTTTTTAAGAGGTAAATGAAACTCTCTGTGATTACGACAGACTTCACCTGCAGCAGCAAATTGAAGATGAGCAGCAGTGTGATTTGCTGATAAAAGATCTACGGGAGCAAATCCATCAGGCCTACACAGCACAGATCCAGGATAAAGAGGTGCTGCACGAGGATTACATCAGGCGGGTGCTGCATCTCCGTAAGGTAACCATGACTTTACTCTGGTTTAACACGGTATTCCTTTGCTAATTAAAAGGTCCTTGGCCTTTTTAGTGAAGGTTTACATTGTATATACTTTATAGTGACTGTAATGTGTTTGTGTGTATTCCTATCGTTTGATTTCTGGTATGTTGACGAAATGAAACCAGCTGTTGTCAGTGGTTGATCTGTAGTTAAATACTGTCCTACACTGGTGTGGCTTCTATTGTGATGTCAGACAGCGTGCACTATTATGGAAACAATCCTCTTCTCTGTTTAACAGGGTCACATATCCTTCCCGAAGGAGCTTGTAAGCCCCACTTACTCTTACTTGTGGGTGCGTCCTTCCTTCTCCAGGGAGGAGGTGGCATCACTCACTGGAGAGGCCCGGCACATTGCTTCATTAGTGCTGAAGTGTGTGCAGCATGTTTCATTCATCTTTCATCTTACAGTTTCAGTCACTCAATGTGATTTTAAACAGTTGAATTTGTGCTTTTAGGCTGATAGAAGAGCGAGGCGAGGAGCTGTCAGTGGATCAACTCAGTAAAGACTTGAAAGCTGCGGCTAAGCAGGCTAAAGCCACCAAGTACAGCGATGTGATGAAGCTGTTACGTCTGGTTCTCAGCGGTCTGCAGGTACCCAGCCTCGTCCTGTAGTGTGTTTTCATGACAGATAGTGCCAACTCTGTTTTTCATCTTATACACAGATGGTGTATAAGATGAAAAACAGAGTTGGCACTATCTGCATAGATGGTTGAGAAGCAAAAACAAATATATACACTGCTTAAAAATCTAAAGGAACACTTTTTAATCAGAGTACAAGATCAAGTCAGTTCCTCTGGGTTATTGATCTGGTCAGTTAAGCAGCAGAGGGGGTTGTTAATCAGTTTCAGCTGCTTTGGTGTTAAAGAAGTTCACAACAGGTACACTAGAGGGGTACAATGAGACAACCCTGAAAACAGGAATGGTTTTACAGGTGGAGGACACTGACTTTTTTCCCTGCTCATCTTTTCTGACTGCTTTTTGACTAGTTTTGCATTTGGCTACGGTCAGTGTCACTTCTAATACCACTGTCTGTGCTACAAAATGACGTCCAGCAGGCCACTGGTGTGAATATCTCAAGCCAAACAATCACAAACAGACTTCATGAGGGTGGCTGAGGGCCTAACATCTTCTAGTGGACCCTGTGTTCACTGCCGAGCACTGTAAAGCATGTTTGGCACTTACCATGGAATACTAGAACTGGCAGGTTCACCACTGGCGCCCTGTGCTTTTCACAGATGAGAGCAGGTTCAACCTGAGCACATGTGACAGACGTGAAAGGGTCTGAGAAGCTGTGGAGGAACTTATGCTGCCTGTAACATCGTTCAGCATGACTGGTTTGGTGGTGGGTCAGTGATGGCCCGGGGAGGCATATCCATAGAGGGACACACACACACACACACACACACACACACACACACACACACACCTCTCTAAAAGGCTAAGCCAAAGGACCACTGCCTTTACGTATCAGGATGAAAACCTTGGACCCACTTTCAGACCCTACGCTGGTGCAGTGGGTCCTGGGTTCCTCCTGGTGCACAACAATGCCCAGCCTCATGTGGTGAAAGTAGGCGGGCAGTTCCCGGAGGATAAAGGAACGGATACCATTGGCCCCACACTCACCTGAAATAAATCCAACAGAGCACCTCTGGGACATTATGTTTTGGCCCATTCTATGCTGCCACACTGTCCAGATGCTGAGATCTGGGAGATCCCCCGCGGACTTAAACTTCAATTTTTAGGTGCGTCCACCGATGTTGTCAGCCATGCATATGAGCACGTGGGGGCCAAACAAACTACCGAGTATCATTCTGAGTTGCTGCAATGAAATTTTGTCAGAATGGAGTAGCCTGCTGCATTATTTTTTTCACACTTTGATTTCTTGTGTGTATTTGAATTCAGTGCTCTGTAAGGTGATAATTTTCATTTCCAACAAACGATGTGCCATCTTTCATTCCTAAAACATTACCCAGTCATTTTATGTGGGTTTTTTTTTCAAAGTGTTCCTTTTAATTTTTTAAGCACTGTATAAATGAAGTCCTGTGTCTTCTAAATGAGCTGCAGAAGTCTTATCAAATATTACTTGTTCCTATTTGAGTTGAAGTCTGTCAGAACTGGAAACCACAAGTTTAAAAATGAGTCAGATGTGGGGCAATGTGGGCTGCAGCTCGTGTCTTAAAAAGAACACATGGAAATGTTCTAAATCTGCGAAGTAAAGCTAGTTCTGAATTACTGTAGTGCTAATCTTTTCTCCAACTCGTCGCCCAATGGCTTCTAACAAGTCAATAAGTATTAGTAGTAGTTAAAATGGAAGTCCATAAGTGTGGTTTCACTGCTGCTAGCTTTCACTCAAAAGTTATTAGTGGCTAAAGTCATGCTTGTAGCAAAGGCCATTAATTCAGTGGCGACAGAGTTCAGCTTTGACCCTAACTATATTTGATTGATGTTTTGACCTTTTCTTGCAAAGTCATTCAGTTCCCATACTGATCACAAGCCTTGGTTTATGGAAGTTTCTGCAATGATGTAATACCGTTTTTTTTCCCCCCAACATCAGACAGACAGACTGCAGTCTTTAAAGGAA
This sequence comes from Benitochromis conjunctus, assembly GCA_015052645.1. NCBI lineage: Eukaryota > Metazoa > Chordata > Actinopteri > Cichliformes > Cichlidae > Benitochromis > Benitochromis conjunctus. Next base: position 2,397 of record VOQK01042577.1, on the reverse strand, counting down.
AGTTATATTTACAAGTTGTACATACAAGATTTTTGTTATAGCAGTTAAAAAACAAACAAACATAATATTAAAAACAGCTTAATCATTTCATAATAAATATAAGAATTATATGTTCTTATCTTCAAGAGCTCTTATTCTGCACAGGTCTTATTGTAGCTGCCAGCCTGATTCTTCCTATTTAAAAGGTTTCATATAGACGCCCATATTTGGCAGAAGTAGATGCTAAATTAAAACACACACACACATTCTGCATGTTAATGAGGTTGAGGTTTGTGGTTAAATTTATCAAGCAAAGATTAGCATATATGTCGTTCTGAACTTACTTACTCTTACTTTGAGGTCACGTTTGCTCTTCCTTAAGAACACCATGTGCTTTAGAGTAGTTACACATAAGAGGCATAATTATGAGGAACTTAAAATCATCTCCATCAGTCATTTTTAAAGATCACTTTCGTTTCTGTAGTCTCATTTCTAAAATTGTGTTTGTCAAACTGCAGATCAGCAGATTTGATCATGTCTAGGTGCTTAAATCAGAAAGATACTCATAGCACGTGCCGTCTGTTCATTTCCTTCTCTGACATGACTCAGCAGAACGCCACAATACAATTTTTGAAAGGTGTCAATAATGACAAACAGTCGTCTACTTAGTCAGTCGCCACATTACCCCCGCTTACTTGGTGAGGGCAGGAATAAAGAAAGAGGAACCTGTTTCTTGATTGCGTTTCTCACAGGATGCTGGCCAGTTTGATTGTGTTAACTTCTCTGACCCCCGATCCTCTCTTCCCCTCTGACCTGCAGCAAGGTCCCAGTGTTGCTGAGATGATGGTGTCTCTGGGGTCTGCAGAGATCAGCCATCGATTCCAGAAACTTCTGCTGCTTTCAAACCAAGCAGATTAACGACCAAACTGCCCCGCCGCTACATCGCCTCACGGTCACCGCACTAACTGATGGAAACCAGAAGAAAACAGCTGCTGCTGCTGTAATGGTGACAGTTGATCTCACACATGGTGATTCTGCCACCTTTAAAATGAAACTGAATGCTGATTAATACTTGAAATATTAGAAAATGGTTTTATAAAGGTGCTGAGAACTAATTTTATGCACTCGGACTGTGTTATGCAGTAATGTGAGACCTTACACCTGTTGCTGTGCTCACACATGGATGGGAAGTACCTTGATATTTGCATGCAAACATCAAGGTACTTTACTGAAGAAAAAACGTTTAATGAACCGATTTACAGATGTACAGTCGCAAATGTTACAACTTCAAGGGCAGATGTGGGGGAAAAAGTCAGTAAATAAATACCCCAAAGGTAGATATATGGCCTATATTTAAATTTAATACAGAACTTCTGCTTAGTTGTTCTCCTTGTAATTAACAGTTTTTTGTTTTGAATGTGACATAATACATTGTTTTGTTTTTATAAATGATGCCAAACAATTAAATACCTTTTTATAAAATAATGTATTTATTGTAAGACCTGTGTAATTAAACCATTTAATTTAACTACTTGTTTTGTTTTTTTATTCATGAAAGCTTACAAAAATTCTAGGGTAAACATTTTGAAATCATGTTCCCTTTATTTTTATATTATTGAGTGTTTATTTACTCCACTACACCGGTGTGACATCTGAACTTTACAGTGCTGTTATATAAAATAACAGGCAGTGAATAAATGCGTCTGTGTATTTCAGAGTTAATGTTTCTATACTCCTGTGACATCACAGGGATTGACTGGTGTCTGAAGTATTGTGAGCGTAAACATTTTAAAGTGAAATATTGTTGCAGAATGACCTTTTTGTTATCATGCACCCTCTTTCATTTCTGAGCTTTTTATCAAAAAAATTCTGGTTCTTACCAGGTTTTAAAATAATAAAAATATAGGTAAATATAACCTAACATAAACAAAAAAATTAAATTTTACACTGTCATTATTTACTAAACAAAAAGAAAGCCAAAGTGCAGAAGCAGCATGTGGAAAAACTGAGTACATCCCATCAAGTAGTTCTTGGAGAACCACCGTTAGCAGCAATAATTTGAAGTAACTTCATTTTATAACTGTTACTTTTTCACATTGTTGTGAGGATTTTCTTTTGTTTTTTTTAAGCAGCATTGCGTCACTTCATTTTTAATGTTATGCCTAGTTGTCTTAAGTTCCCACCACAGCGTTTCAGTACGGTTGAGGTTTGGACTCTGGACTATTGCGATAGCTTGTTTTCTTTTTCAGATGTAGATTTGTTGCTGTGTTTGTGTTACATTGTGCTGTTAAATGATGAGTTAAATAGTGTTTAAGCTGAGGTTGTATTATAATTATTTTAACAACAGATTAGTTGTTTTTTTTTATGTCCAGGTGCTTTTTCAATCTTAAGGCTTTGTGGATCTTTTATATTTATATT
>VOQK01042576.1:50556-62108 GCA_015052645.1 Benitochromis conjunctus | reverse complement strand
ATCTTACCAATAGGTGGCAGCGGGAAAGGCCCATGTGTGGATCCAATCTTAACTTCAGAGGCATTCTAAACCAGGAACTATGATTGCCACACTTCAAACAATGGCAATTGATGAGGAACCGACAACTTGAAAATAGCATTTAAGTATTTTACAGTAAAGCTTAAAAAATAGATAAAGAAAGACTAAACAATTTTTGCTTGTGAGGCGATGCTTTGCAGCCATTTTCATTTGTGTAGTATTGTTGACATCTAGTGGCCGTGAATAAAACCGCCGGACTGCGTCGAGTCTTTTGAAAAGCCTGTACAGCAACCACTGGCTCGAAGTATTCTTGTATTAATAGCTTAGAAAATGCATTTTAATAAAACTAAAGAAATACTAACGTAGCCCTATCATGTGCCAATAATTCTAACTCAGTTCATGAATTTGAAATTCTTCAAGCAGAAGAATTAAGAGACTAAGGCGGAAAAGGTAAAACTATGAATATATTTGTTTGTAAATAAATAAATGTCAGGTAAGAAACTGATATCTTGATAGCAGGCCTACTTAACATAGCTAATCTCTAATAAATAGCGTAGGATGATATGTGTTTATAGACTGTATTAGAGACCGTAGGTGTTCTACAGCCTAATTTGTATTTTTTTTTGTTCTTGTTTCTAACATTGTAAACTGACACGTTAGTCACAAGGTAATAAAAGAAGTAATAATGTAAAGCTGTTGGGTGTACCTGTCAAACGGGAATTTGAAACACGGGGGCTCGCTCACGTCTTTGAATTTCTTCCGCTTTTCCAAGCTGTACATGAAGGCACCTCATAGCCAACAGCGTCGTTTTGTGTGGCGCATGCGCATCAAGCTAACTAGGAAGCAGAGGAGACAGGCTCCACGGATTATGTGGACGTTTGAGCGAAAGCAGTAGCTGGTTGATTTGGGTACATGCCATGTTCTTACAATGAAAAGCTGACAGCTCGAAATGAAGTTGATGTAATACGATATATATTTAACTGTATGTATTAGAGCCTGAGCCAGAATGATGTCAGAATGCGACCTGACAGAGACCGGCGAGCCAGTGCTGGACATGGGGGAAACAGCGGTGCCAGTGCTGGAGTCTAACTTTCACTCCATAGACCCTCCAAAGGTGTTATTTGACAGGAACCGGATAGGTCTGGCAACTGGGGCGAACCCCGGTGGCGCCATACGTATTTCGGACTCTTGTGAAAGCGTGTTGACCGAGCTAGAGACAGAGGGCTCCGGCGAAGAGACGCTGCTGTTACCGTGCTTAACAGGAAGCTCGTCGTCTCCGAGAGGTGTAAAAGAAAAGCGGAGCAGGCGGAACAGGCACAGCTCGTCTTCGGATAAAGATGCATTAGCCTCTCCGGGTAAGTCTTTCAAATCACGGCCTTTGAAATGGTTCTATATCAAACTAATAAATAGACAGCTACACTCAGACGCTCACACTCATAGGGGTATGTCTTTTCTGACATGTTATTTGATGCATATGGCTCTGGGAAAATTCTGCCTACTCAGGCTGATTACGGTTGTGATAACAGGTAATGCAACGTGGTCAAATAGAACTGTTATATAAGCTCTCTGAAGTGAGCATTTCGCTCTGGCTTTTTTATATGTGGGTCTCTCTGAAGGTCTATTGATGATGTTGGAGAACCAAAACTTTGGTTATTATTAGAATTTTAAACAGCACAAACTTGGTGTCACATTACATATAAAAGCTACCTGGTTTCTCCACAGCACTTTACAGATCCTCTGCAGATCCTTTGTGTACTGAAGGCTTGGTGTGCAGGCTGTACCTTGTCTGTATTTTCTGCTCAATTTGTCATCACCCATATTTAAGTCTATCTGGCGATATGATGACAAAAAAGTAAAAAACAAACAAACAACAACCTCAAAACAAACAGTTTTTAATACTTCCAGGATAATAACTAAGACTACCTCTTCCATTGAACTCTTGCCACTTGGTTGACATCATTGCCTCCTTCATCCAAATCATCTTTCTTCCTCAAGCCAGGACGTTTTTCAACATTCTGGTCTGTTGTAAGATGTTTGTTGTGATAAAATGATTTGAGGCTATGCTACGAACTAGACATCCCAGCAGGAACAACTAAAGTTTCTGTCAGATTTGTTTTGGATGATGAAAAGGGGAATAAATAAGATGCAGGGAAAGACCAAGAAAAAGGTGACCCAGTCGCCATGGAAGCGGCACAATCTGACTTAAATGCTCACTGGATTTAACAACACTCCCCCTCATACCGCCGCAAAACAAATTTTGAGCGTTTGTATTCATTTCTGTTATTCAGTCTCTCCCAACAGAGATCTATTGTTCAGATCCATGTTCTATTATGGCCAGAAATCTAGGCCACAGGTAGAGAGTCTGAGCCTGAAATGGCAAGTGTTGGCATCCCATTACTTGTGGCCTTTGTAAAACAATAGTCTTCTCCTCTAAAATTACAAACCCGTTTTATAGATTATTAATAGATTACTGACTAAGAGCTGTTACTGTTGTACTTTGTGTATATTTAAAAAACATCATGCAAACTAATTGTGGCTGTTAAATTCAGTTTTGCATATCATGGTAAATATTAACCAAATAGCCTGTGTGCTTTATTTTTTGTTTTTTAACTAATTGGTAAGAATTTGCATGCATCCATAGATGCATTCAATTTTTCATCACTTATGCCATCTTCTCCTGCCTTGTCACCAATCCACAGAGCCTAGAAACAGCAAGCAGGGTTTATTTATAGTTACAGTCTGTACATAAAGTTCATTTTCATAAGCTTGAGTAGGTTGAAGCATTTTATCATGTAACTGTCAAAACATGAGAGAAACATTTTTAGAGTTTAAGACAAATAGTATCAGTGAGCTTGATGTAACCTAAATATATAGTTATACAACATTTTTCACAGTCCAGTGCTGTGGCATGTCACACACTTTGTGCTCTGCAGGTCTGTTGGAGGTCTCTGAAGTTATAAGCGAGGTACACTCCTGCTGTGTGTGCCCCATTAGCTGACCAGGACATCTGAGAGACCGATATTAAATATGCATAATGCCCCTGTGTTAGCAGACACACTTTGTAGTCCAGTACAGTGTTTGAAGATGATGAAGAGGGAAATTGAGAGAAAGGAAAGTACTATATGCACATATACTATTACTTTGGCTTTTTACAGGTTGAAGCTAATGGGAAGTGGAAGACATACAAGGCCCATTACTGCTTTCTGCAGCAATAAGCCACAGTGATGTTATCACAGACTTTAAGCACCAGGGTTGCACACAGGAAGCGTAGCTCTGTCATCATACAAGATGATAGATTGAGCACACTTTGACCTGTTGTTGGGAATTAAATGAAGAAAGAATATTGCATCACACAGATCTGGATTACAAACTCCTTACTTTAATTCAGTTATCGGTGTTTTAGAGCACAATCTAGCACTATGTTAAAATTTTCATACTAAAGTCAAAATAGAGCTATTTTAAGTCATTACATTTGGACAGCTTTTCCAGAGATCAGAGTTACGTTTACGACCAGACATCTTGTTCCAGTGGGGTCCACATCCACAAAAATGACTCAAAGTTTAACCTTCAGAGATTGTGCACATACAGCATGATCAGAAATCTATGGTAGTATTTACCCAATAAAATTGCTTAATATTTACAGCACAGTTTAAATTCTTTTAAAAGTATGGTGTTTGCTTTGCAAGTACCTAATGGAGCATAAAACAAAGGTAAACCTACCGTTGGTTAAAATAATTCAGTTTTGCTTATAGAGCGCCAAATCACAACAATAGTTGTCTCAAGGTGTTTTTATGTTGCAAGGTAAGCTATGACCATGACCAGTTGGGGGTGATGGAAGGAAGACAGGACAAAAGATACACTGTGGAAGAGAGCCACCAATTAATAATAACTAATGATTAATGCAGAGTGGTGTATAAACGCAGAGTGAAACTTTGCAGCTTTTACAGAAAAGTCTATCTAAATTCTTCCTATTATTTAGTTATCTTACTGCCAAAACATAATAAACACCTACCTAATGTTGTATAGCTCCCCATTGTACCACCAAAATACCTTTGACGCATCAAAGTAATGCATAGTATGCTACCGGGACATTAACAGATAATTGGCTGCAGGGTGGGAGTAGTGTGCTGTAATGAGGGGGTCTTGGTTAGTCACTTTACTTTCTGAACCTCCCCATTAAGTTAAAGTGAGTTTGACTTTTAACAGATGATTCTGGGTACTTTTCATGTATTTGTTCAGTAGTAATTGGGCCACATGACTAGGAGTGCCACTGTTTTAAATAATCCAGATTAATTATATAACATTTGCTTATCGCTCTCTCTTTTCTTCCTCGTATTAATTAGCTTCTCTCGGGCCTTTCAGTTAAACTAGCTTTGAAGCTATCTTTGTTACTCCTTATCGGTCACAGTTGGCGTGTTGACTGTCCTGTCCCTGTCTTTATAGCACTTACCACACGTCTGTGACTCTAACTCTCCTTGCATCCCACTGTGACTTTAGTGTGACTGATACAGAGCATATGTCTCTGCCAGCTGACCGTTCTGACCTGTGCAAGGAGGAGAACTTAGACTCTGCCCTGTTGTACGTTTGGACCTTTATCAAAATAATAATTGGCACTATTCACCAGAGAGCAGTGATTTCAAGAGAATGACATTTGATCTACAAGGCAGTAGAAAATGCCGGCATCACTCGTTTAAAGCAATTTGTTTATATTTTAGTTGGTAGATCCTCTGTGATAGTCGTGCACACAGTAGAAATATGGGCAGGTGATTTGGAATTCCTCTTAAATGTGTGTTTGTGTATTCCTTTGTGGGTGATTCCTGTGATAGACTTGGCCACCTGTTTCACCCCACCCTTTACACAGTGTGTAACGGGAACACTTCCAGTTTCCCACTGCCTAGAACACAATAATCAAGAGGTGAGATGGCTGAGGTAACGGACAGTTTACAGTAGTTTACAGACATTTGTTTAATTATAGCAAATTCTGGTTGTATATGATGTAAAAATAAGTCAAAGTAATCATAAGATATTCCCCTTCTAGGTACCAGCAGTGGAGATTTCAACCATTTCCCTGACGACCCTGAGTTTGCCGATATCATCCAAAGGGCAGAGCAAGCCATTGAGAGTGGCGTCTTTCCAGAGAGGATTTCCCAAGGCTCAAGTGGGAGTTACTTTGTCAAAGACCCAAAAGGGGTAAGTTTGGTGCAAATGACACCGATTCATGAAAAGCGAATGAAGGTTCATGGACTAAACTTGAAGGAAGAATATAAATCAGTAGCTTAACAACATTTCCAAACATTTCTCTTTTTTTAATTAATGAATCGCTTTAATCATAAAGGTTTGTAAATTAGGAAGAAGGACTATAGGAATACACAGGATTATGATTCTTGTTTAATTATTCAAAAAGCAATTGTGTGGCAGATAACAGCAGATTGCTATTATCTACAGGTAATTAGAGGGAAGACGGTGAGACCAACACGTCAGCTGTATTTCTGAGGCTTTACATTTGTTGCTTCTAGTATTTGGCTTTTTAATTGTGTTTTTGGAAAGAACTTGAAGGAAATATGTGTGGTAAAATTAGTTCCCACTGTTTCTGTTTTCTGACATGGGCTGCATGTCAGATTGCATGTTTAAGAAAAAACAAATGTATCACTCTGTTTTGTTTTTGCTTTTTACAGAAAATCATTGGTGTTTTTAAACCAAAGTCAGAGGAACCTTATGGTCATCTGAACCCAAAATGGACCAAATACTTTCACAAGGTACTTTCTATCACACGTATCACCCATATTTTAACATTGGAAAAGTTATTAAGATATATATTGTCATTCATTTAACACTAATGGCTGCACACAGTGAGTAAGATAAAAAAAAAAAAGTAGGGTAATATTAACACCTCCATCTCCAAAACTTTCCCCATGTCTGTCTGTGTTGTTAGCTCTGCTGTCCATGTTGTTTTGGCCGAGGGTGCTTGTTACCTAACCAGGGTTACCTGTCAGAGGCTGCTGCTTCACTGGTTGACACCAAACTCGGTCTCGGTGTGGTGCCAAAAACCAAGGTGTGTTTATTTATTTATTTTTCTTTTCCCTGTAGAGTTTTTGGATTAATAACATGTAATCTCAAAAACCCAGTATTACGTAAACACTGGCTTTGATGAGGGTTTCTGTACTCCTCTTTCTGTTCAGCAGTGTTCACAATGTCAAAGTAAACCAGTCTTATCTAAATGCCGTTTTATTAGGTGGTGTATTTGGCCAGTGAGACATTCCACTACAACGCCATAGACAGAGCAAAGTCCAGGGGGAAGAAGTACGCCCTAGAGAAAGTCCCCAAAGTGGGGCGACGCTTCCACAGAGTGGGCCTCCCACCCAAGGTAACAAACACTTTTAAACCAGTCTAATGTCACCATTTGTTTACTATCAGCAATTCATGAGAGGCCTGGAATCTTGACCTTTCTCTTGTTCATTCCTGTGTCGTGTCCTCCTCTGCTTTCGTGCTTTCGCTTTGTATTTGTGCAAAAACACTTAGCAGCCACATTTTGAAAAGACCTATACTGATACTGGTTATAACAAATTATAATCTTCTTGTTTCGACATTTGTTAAGAGGTTCTTTATCAGGATTGTTCTATTCATATGTTCGCCGACTGCTTCTCTATAAAATACAAGAGTCGTTGCATCAGTGAGCTGAGGGCTGAGAATAGCCACTGACGGTAGAGGACGGTAAAAGAAATCATGCCACGCTATTTTTGTGTTGAAGAAGAAAAATGTATTTAGATAAAAGGCCAGCAGAGCCATGAATGTTGTTTCTGCTCTTTTTCAGGAGCTCTAAATACTCACTGGGTATATTTATCTCTTGTATCGTGAACTGTAATCGCATATCAGTTTTGTCTTTTAATCAAAAACATGTATAACAGGGTATTGTGTTCCTGGTTGTTTATCGCGTGAGACAGCCTTGTGGGTGATCTAAAGATATGTGGATGTTAAGATCATGTGAAAACATAGTTGAAATGTCTTCGAGGAAGTACACATGAGGAAACTGGCTGCATATCTTCAACTGTCAGGCACAGCTGACATTACTGCCTTTTAACATTACAGCTTCACGTGTAATATCACTGCACACCACATCATTTCCATTTAAACTGTTCTCAGAACACTGAACATTGCTATACAGTGTTTTATTGTTGTATTGTGGGTATGTTAGATGCATACATGCCATATGCACCTCTGTGTGTTTCCAGATGGGCTCATTTCAGCTGTTTGTGGAGGGTTATCGTGAAGCCGACCACTGGCTGCGACGCTTTGAGGCAGAACCGCTGCCAGAGAATATCAGGAAGCAGCTGCAGTCGCAGTTTGAGCGGCTGGTGGTGCTAGACTATGTTATCAGAAACACAGGTAGGCGTGCATGTGTTAACATTTCAATACATGGTTTAGATTGAAGTGATCAGTCATAGTAGTCTCAGTACAGTGTTGACAGCTTTGTTTCAGTTTACTTATACACTGGTTATGGTAAAAATTCCCTTTATCTTTGTATTCGAGTTAGTTTAACAGCCGTGTGCTATCATTGACATGGTTCCGTCTTCCCTCTCGTTTCTGCGTTTCAAAACTTGTTTCTGTTTGTCTTCCTCGTCAGATCGAGGGAATGACAACTGGTTGATCAAGTATGAGACACCAGGAGAAGGAGAGGGAGAAGAACAAAAGGTGAGGTAATTTAGCACATGACAGAGGTGCGTTCAGGCTGTTCACCAAGCACGCATTCACCTCACTTCACTCTGTTAAAACACATGAACAATGATGTATTTTTAAAGCAGAACACACCTTATGTTGTTTTTGCTGCTGTGTATGTGCAAACTAGACTCACAAACGCATAGGTAAACACACGTGTGGAACAAACTTGATGTACGTCTTGGTCACAGCATTATGTTGCTACCCATCATCAATCATTATTTTCTGTGTGCCGATAAATGACAAAAGTTGTCATCCATGTGTGCCAGTAATGAGCCCTTTGAACAACGATCAATAACTAGCCTGGTCATCAGTCATTAATAATTTACTCACTCATGCTGCAGGATGCAGAATGGACAGAGAACATTCAGGACTCCTGCATCAAGATTGCAGCAATTGACAACGGCCTGGCCTTCCCCTTTAAACACCCGGATGAATGGAGAGCCTGTATGTTTATCACTTATTTCACTTTTGTTCACCACCATTGTCAGTGACGGTAATGAGAGGGCCCCTTTACGTGTGCGATTTGTGTGATGCTTAAAAAGACTTATTGAACTTGTAGAAAAGGGCATTGTCAACATCACCTTCGGAAAAACAAAGTGAAAAGGCACTTTGATTTTAGTGTTTAGAGGCTCTTTCTGTGCCACAGTGATTGATGGCTGACCCGGCTCTTTGTTCACATGGGCTTTAGGAGATTTCTCTTGCAAAATGTGTTACAGCTAAAAGTCTTACTCTCATTACAAATCAAAACCAGTCACTGCGACTGCATGCAGTTTAGACTTGTGCTGTGTCCAGAGTGATGCCCGAATGCATTTATGTTACAAGGACAGCTGTAGCTGTGAGAATGTTTAGTGAGTTTTTACCATACCCGAAGACAAAACATTGAGATGCCATGAAATTATTGGAGGAGATTGCATGTCTGAAAGAGACATACTTGCATACTTGCTGAGATGTATACTGCTTTCAGACCTGCAGTCCAGATTAGAGCCTGCAAGTAGCTTATCTTAGCACCAAGGTTGTAAATAGGAGGACATTACTAGCTTGGCTTTTTCCAGATGTAGAACTGATCTATCAGATTGTAAAACTGTACTAATCTGTGAACATGATAAAGCATTGCAATTAGTAAGCTGCAGATGTGCTAATATGATTTTTACCTTTGGACACAGCCACCTACAGTTCCTTTAACTTTTTGATAATCTCATTGCTATTGGATGATTTCAGTCCTTTTTTCCCATGGTAGAATCATCTTGTCACCTGTGTTCTGGCAAGAATTAAAGAATTGTTTACAATAAAAAAAAAAAAAAACTGTAAAGAAATATTAAGCCACTAAACAATCCTACATGTGGTCTTGCTGTCAAATATAATGATAGGAATATGTTCAATGACAGTGAAAAGCTATACAGACAGAAACATTTGTGTTGTCCTCCAATCAGATCCGTTCCACTGGGCATGGCTTCCTCAGGCCAAGGTACCCTTCTCCCAGGAGACCAGAGACCTTGTGTTGTCCCGCCTCTCTGACATGAACTTTGTTCAGGACCTCTGTGAGGACCTCTATGAGATGTTCAAGGTATGGGTCCTCTCATAAGCTTTCCTTTCTAATCTCTTTCTAGATTTTAAAAACAGGGTTGAATTCTAAATTGCAGGATATCGGCTAATATCGGTTGTTTTCTGTCTTCAGACAGATAAAGGCTTTGACAAAACCATGTTTGAGAGACAGATGTCTGTCATGAGAGGACAGGTGAGCTTTTTTTCATTAAAAAAAAAAAGTAATTTAATGTTCCTCTAGTCATTTTTCTAGTCATACTCTTCTGTCCTCTTATTTTATTTTTTTCCTGCCTCTTCCTTTTATATCCTACCTCGTTCTCTTTTCTCCTCTCATGGCCTACTTTGTGCTCTGTAACATCATCACCACACATTTGATCCTAATTTTGCATCAGCAGCCACTGTCCTGTCTCACTTTTGTCTTTCTATTCTTCTCTCAGCAAGCAGTTTAATAATAAAAATATCTTAAATTAGTGTACTATACTGTGCAGGAGTTGAGCCATCCGCAGTTCTTCATATTTTTGTCCTCCTTCCCTATTGGAATTCTTTAATATGGTGTAAAGTGGTTAAAGTCATGTCCTTAAGAAAAAGGAATAAATGCAAATGCAAAGGCCTGACACAGGATCTGAGAAATACGTCTAGCCCTTCAGTTGATTCATCTACTGTTGTAAAGAAGCCCTTCTTAAAGAAGGGAGAGAGGGACAAAAGGCTGAGATATGCCAAGTTGTACAAGAACTGGACTTCTACAACAGGAATATTGAATTTTGTGAATTTTGAATGTAAATTTGGAATTTTAGGTGCTAGTCAGTGTTTATGGAGGACATCAGGGGAGAGGCATAACAGTGGATGTCTGCAGCATCTGTTAAACGTGGTAGAGGCTCTGTCATAGTTTGGTGCTGAATTTCAGTCGGTGGTGTTGGGAATCTTGTCAAAATTGATGGAATTATAAATGCAGAAAAGTACTGCTAGATTTTGATCCACCGTGCAGTACCATCTGGAAAGTGTCGTGATTGGCAGTGGCTTATTTGCAGCATGACAATGATCTCAGACACACTGCCAGTGCAGTGAAAGCACACCTGGGTAGAAAACGCATAATAGAATGCTATCAGTTATGGATTGGTGTCCTCGGAGCCTGGACCTCAACATTATTGAAGCAGTGTGAGACAGAGATCGGGAACAAATGGATCAAAAATCAGCTAGGATCTAGAGAAGAGCTTTCAATGTTAAGAAGCCTGGAGAATTATTCCTAAAAGCTACCAAAATATAACCTGTTTTAGGATTAGGATTCAACTTTATTGTCATTACACATGTATAAATACAGGGTAATGAAATACAGTTTGCATCTAATCAGAAGTACAAGAGCAGTACGTGCAATAAGATTAGATTATATACAGATACGTTTTAAACAATAAAGGTGGTCGTACAAAATTTTCAAGCTGGTCAGAATTTCATCAACTCTGTGTTTGCTTCATCTACTATTTCTACACATGTTTGCACATGTTCCACTGAATCACTGCACCTATTTCCCATTTTCCAAGCAAAATATAACAAAATGAGGGCTGGCGCAAGACTTTGCCCAGTAGTGTAGTTGTTTTGTAATTAATTTTTTTTTTAACTTTTTGTTAATTATTTAACTTTTGTCACATATTAAAATGACCTGGCTATGGAGAAAGTAGCTGGAAGAATAATTAGTAATAACTGCAGTTTTTATGTACACTACTGTGACGCACCCTGTCTTCTCCCAGGTGTTGAACCTGACCCAGGCGCTGAAGGATGGGAAGAGCCCCCTCCAACTGGTGCAGATGCCTCGGGTGGTAGTGGAGCGCAGCCGCTCAGGTGGCCAAGGTCGTGTGGTCACTTTGGGGAATGCGTTTACACAAACCTTCCACTGCAAGCGGCCATTCTTTTCCTCCTGGTAGTCGGAGAAGGATGACGAGGGGAGCAGAGGAGAAGCGTCTGCTTTTTGTTCACAGGTCGCTCCTGAAGCAAAGAAGGATAAAGTGAGAGAGAAGCTTACGCTGGAAACTGTGCAGGAAGGAAATAAAGAGAGATAGGGCGATGATGGAAAATAAGATGAGAAATATTTTGTGAGGAAATTGACTTGAGGCCAATTCCTCATTTGAGGAGAGTGCAGGGAACCGTGGGAGCTGGAGAGATTAGCATACCACAGTCTCCTAGAGAGACCTTGGGGCTGTTTGTGGTTACTATGGCGACTTGATTAGATAATCGGCTTTTTCACAGAGGTGGGCTTTGTTTATTGTTAGGAAGCTGAAAGGTTT
>VOQK01042574.1:11103-24538 GCA_015052645.1 Benitochromis conjunctus | reverse complement strand
AGCATGAGATTAGCGTCCACTATGGAACAAACTAATCTGCATGAAAGAACTATATTTAATTTTTCACTCAAGCATGCAAGAGGAAACCCCAAAAAGTTGATTCTGTTCATCTGGACGTAGCGTTTTCAGGGGGAGAAACGTTTCGTTACTCATCCAAGTGACTTCTTCTGTCTCAGTTGACTGCAGGTTGTTTAGTTTCCCCGATGTATAAATCCTGGCAATCCTCCTGGCACTTAACAGCATAACACTATATTACTCTGGGGGACCCGATCCTTTGGGTGGACCAATTTTTGGCGCAGCGTGTTTTGGGGTTTAAAAGCCACAGAGACACGGTGTTTGGAAAAAATGTGTCTCAGCTGTTCCGATACTCCTGACACATACGGGATCACTACGGGTTTTCACTTAGCCAGCGGTTGTCCTTCTCTCCTGGATTGCCTGGAGCCTTCTTTAGGTGCCTTCCCAGCTTTGACAAATGTCCAGCTGGGATAACCACATTTACTCAGGGCCTTCTTGATGTGATGTTCTTCTGCTTCCCTGGCTGCTGTGTCTGTGGGGATGGTGTTCGCTCTATGTTGTAGCATCCTGATGACACCCAGTGAGAGTCAAACCTTAAATACTGATGCGTATGCGTAGGTTTACGGTAAACATCAGCTTTCATCCTCTAACCTCTTACGAACTACCTCCAACGCTTCCGTGACTGGGATGAAGAGAGATGTAACATTGTACGAGACCAATGTTTCATCTGCCTCCATAATGACATCTCTCACCTTCTCAACAAAATCCAAGGTGTTCTGGATGTGGTGTTCAGAGCTGCCTACTAACAGGTTGAGGATCGAAGCCAGGAACTTAGAGATGTTATAGGTGACCGAGTTGATCATACAGACAATTGGTCTCAGTGGTGCTAGTTTCAGACATTTTGCAATGAACTGTTAGGTTGGGGAAGGTTGGGGAAAACCTGCAGTCAGCTGAGACTGAAGCAGTCACTTGGATGAGTGACGAAATGTTTCTCCCACTGAAAACGCTACGTCCAGATGAACAGAATCAACCTTTTGGGATTTACTTACCTGGATGATTGAGCATGCATCAAGACATACAAAAGTAAAATTAGTGACTGTAAAATGAATAAGTTGATTTTTGATAGCAATTCTAAAATCATATTTGGAAGTGGGTGTTCCTTCTTTATGCTCAGCAATAACAGCAAGCGGTTAACATAAAAAACCTGATTTCTTAACAAAGATAATCCAGGTACTAAACACAAAATGAAGCAAACTCCAATAAATGATAAACTACTGCCAATATAAACTTTATTGCATGATATTAAATCAACCAAATAAATTGTTTCTCATGAAAGATCACCGTATTCCAAGAACCCACATGAGTCAATCCTTATGAAACAACAGATGAGTCGGCGTTGCCTCGAGCGGCAATAAGCAGGTAACGGTTGAAAAAAAACTTATGAGTGACCTGTGGACGCTTACTGAAAGAGCCCTATTGATAAACAGTTTTAGACGTGTTTAGAAAGTAGTCTTGTACTTACATGTGAGGGAATGTATATGTCGTAAGGGTTGCCCGAGTCCACATCAATGACATGGAAGCCCACGCTGGAGCCATAGATGACCTTTAACCTCTGACCTTCTTCTACCGTCAGGTCAACCAGCTGGGGACGATGCTGTAGGTCTGTAAATGACTGAAAGGGAATGACACACAGTCAAGGGAAACAATAATCAAGAAGCAGAAATAAAATCATAAAGTCAATCCAGGAAACCGTCCTTTACAAGGCATTTACAACAGTCGTATACTGTATATAAATTTATACATATTCTGTGCACCCAGTAGACATGCATTTTATATATGCATGTGTCCAGTATGTTTTTGAGTACTGATGTAACTTCAGCAAACCAAATTTTTACTTCTTTACCTTAAAGGCCATGAACTTGTGGTAGGGTTTGGGAGCCCAGGCATAGATTTCCACAGAATTTTTCAGAGCAATCACCAGGAACTTGATCCTCTCATATTTGACTGCAAACATGACAAAGACACATTTAGGGCAACAAGAAATTAGAAGTGTCCTTACACTGGCCCAGCGTATATAATGAACACTCACTTTTATTTATTAAGTCTCAAGGTACTCTTTATTTAGGTTCATGCTCCCACAGCATTTGCTGGTTTGGATGTCCTAAGAGACTCATGTTGTTAGACTTTACTTGTTCAGTGATGTATTGTAAAAGCTTTCTAAGTATTGCTTAACCCTTCTCCCAGCTATTTGGATGACAGATCTCCCAAGTATTTCCTATGCACACTGTTTCTTGGCCATCTGACATAATTCCTGCCAGGTTTCTTGTGAAGATTCTGGCTAAGGTCCTGCCCTTTGCTTCAGTCTGTTATCAAATAGACTCTTTCATGTGGTTCATGACTGACAGCTTAAAAATCCCTAAAATTCTCAAGAAATTCTCTTGCACATCAGCTCCTTCAACAAGTTGAGGGACATATGTTTGAAAAAATTCCAATCAGGTATTCGTCAAAATCACCAGCAAATTATAAACCGTTTTCATTTTTGGTTTATAAATTTCACAGCAGGTTAAAAGATACCACTTGAACTAAAATGGCCCTTTAAATTAAACCTTATTTCTATTTATACAAACAGACACTTACCAACTTTATAATGCACACAGCCTTCCAGTTCTCCTACTGTAATCCAGCCCTGCTTTTTCTCTACTTCTGGGTCGTTGTGTAATATTCTGTTCCTCAGCCAGGATAAATAGTAGACACGCAACTTATTCTTTTTCCCTGAGAAGGGAGGGGCAAACAGGAAAATAAAATTGATCAACTTAGTATTAAAATGATAATAATTTTATTTTTGATTTAAAAAAAATAAATAAATTAATGAAAGGTACAAAAACAAATGACCTCTGGCTGTAAAAATGAGATAAAAAGCTACTTATGAAACAGATTTTGTCAACATGTCTTTTACTACCTTAATGTCTGTTACAAAAAGTGTAACATAAGGTACATGTATGAGCATCTTGTGCATACTGTATGCATATTATACCTACCAGATATGGTGACCAACACATTGAGGCCCTCTAGTACATCCATCTGTAGGAAGCGCCTTCTGGTGATCAGGTTATAAACTTTTCCCTGTCCACTTCGGTCAAGCAGCATGAGACCATTTTCTGTTCCCACTAACAGGTTCACACCTAAACGTGCATGGATAACAGTCAGAGTCAGAGAAAAGCAAACAAAAACACACAGGTGGAAGATTTTGTTTTCTGTAGTGGGTCAGATTAAGGCTACACCGTCCTACCCCAGAGTGCAGCACAAAGGATCTCAGAGTTAAAGCGTTTCTTGTATTTGCGGATCTCTGGCGTGTCACTGTGGGGTCTGATGTTGGTGGGGTTGACATTTACCACAGAGATCTTCCTGGCTTCATTTAGTCGGGCCTGCTCCTGCCTCAACAACTCATTGGCAAACATGGCTGCCAAGACAAAGATGAAGGGAATATGTGATTAGTATTTTGGCAACAACGATGATAGGTAAGAACTGGCGTTTTCCATAGTTCATTTCAAAAATGCAGTTCACTGACTGACATTTAATTTAAATGTACAAAACTCTACACTATCCCACTACCTGCTGCTGAGTTCTCATTGTCATCACTTGGGGAGGTCTGATAGACCCGTGGATCAACAAACGGGGTAAATGACGCTTTGGACCCACCAACACCAAACTGTAAGACACAAGACGATCAGTAAGTCCAACAATAGTCGACCTATAGGGACATAAACAAACAAGAATCATTGTTAAAGTGTGCAATTTGTGCTCGTGTCTCACCTCAGCCATGTCGCTGAGCTCCTGCAGGGCTGAGGTGGGTGTCGCTGACGGGGAGTTGCTCTGTTGCACCAGGTCAGGAAGGTTACCATGATTTCCAAACCCATTACTCTCACTATGACCTCCTCTCCTCCTTTCCTCTGCCTGTGTGACAGATAAAGACATAAATATCAAGAGAATTTTACAGGAAAGTTAGCAGAACAGAAAGAGGAATATAAAAGAATATACTGTTCTATAAAAATAAAAGTTTTTTTGTCATGTAGCCAGTGTGTAAGCATGTTTGAGTGTGTGTGCAAATTCGTCACCTCTCTCATTACTAGAGTACTGTCCTTCGAGCTGTTATAAGCATCTCCCAGAGAGTCTTCTGTCAACCCTCCATATGACTCGCCACTGCTCTGCACTGCTGGCCTGCAAGAAACATACAGAGACTTAAATATTTACAGTTAAAATTACACTAGCAAGCTACTGGCATTGTGCTAATTCCAAACCTACGAACACTAGCGTGTCAGAGCAAGAGAGAGGAAACACAAAGGCAAAAACGCACATTATGCGGGGAATATCGCTCACAGCAACAGTCCCATCTGTCTCCCCGTCTTCATCGCTGCTCTCCGATTCTTCGCTGGAAGACGAGTAGTCTGTCACCTGTGCCAATGAACAAGAAGTAGAGAGAAAAATTTTACTTTCAAACCACTGAGAAACAACACTGATAAGAGAAGATTTACGGTTGTATCTGATTGCCTCTGGAAGTCATTTAGACTGCACCGGATGTATACGGTTTGGTTTATACTGCGCAAACAGTGAAGAATGTGGGAAAGAGAACGCAGATTCTCCCTCCAGTTTCATGCTGTTCTGCAAACGTGCAGTTGGTGGCACTATTGCACAAATGCATCATAATTTTGGCAACTACAGCAAGAAAGAAATAGACTGCAAAATTGCAGATATGGATGCAAGTGTGATAGTGGGGCATGGTTTCTGCTCAGTCGTATAAAGAGAAGTGGGGCAGAGTGGTGCAGTCAGCAGTGTCAGTGAAGGCTGAAGTCATTATAGGTCAGTTATTATTTAAGTTGTTTTGTCTAGCAAGATTTTTTTTTTTTATAAAAAAAAATGTTAATGATTTTTGTGAAGAAGAAATTGCACTGCAAACACAATCGTTAGATCTCATAGAAACACATAGTCTGTTCTTTTTAATATAAGCAACAAATATAAAATTTTAAATACAAAATATCACTCAGTTTTTAGTTAGGCTGAACCTAAAAAATGTTAAGCCATTCAAACAACTTGTAACTTTACGATTAACCAGAGATTACTATAAATAAGACAGAATATATTTAAAGTAATATTTCTTTTAGACTGAATCCCATCGGCTAATTAGAATTTAAAATTGTATTGTAGCAGTGGTAAGAGATATCTACATGACAGAGTCTAATTTAAATTTTGAATAAAGAAATAGAACTTTGTTCTGTACGTTATCTTTACATGAAGATTTGTCACTACCATTGTCCCTGATTAATGTCAATCACAACATAAACAGGCTTTTAGCTTTGTTTATATTCCATCGTCAACTTTTTATTTATGTTTGAATTTAGAGAAGAAATAAATACGTGTTGCATTTTATTGTTATTATTTTTACAGTTGCCATTTTACCTTCACTGGAGGTCTGCTTCCCTCTTCTACCCGTAGTTCTCTGAGTTCCTTAGCTAACGCACTTAAGTCCTGTGAACAAAGGACAAAAAAAACAAAGTAATTTAATTTCATCTCTCAGTCTCAGAACCTCAAGACTGATAGATGAAATCACACACAAGGGCAAGGGAAGCAGAGAGGGTCAAAGATTCAGACAAATCATGATCATCGAGACAAACGGCCAACTTATTTGTTGTCACATAGACATCTGAGCCTGTAAACAAGAGCCATGGAACAAGAGTGCTGATCTGGCAGTGCACTTTTTAAAAATCTGAACAGTTAAATTCTAATTTTCAACACAAGGATTGATCAAAATCAGCACTTTCATTCACTCACAAGCAAGTATGACCCTTGACAACACAAGTCATAAGAACAGAGAAAGACATATAATCAAGCTTTATAAACTAATGGAGTGCAGAATTACTCCACTCTACCAATCACCCCCATGCCAACTGGCCCATGGTTCCTCCCCTCCCTCGCCTCCCCATCACCCAAGCCGATGGATCAGACCAAATCATGCAGACAGGGGGAGGACCATTGCACGCGGTGGGCTTACCAGCTCCTCCTGACCAGTAACCGTGATAATAGAGAAACAGGAAAAGAGATTCAAAGACTGTTAAGGTGCTTGGCAGTACACAAATATTCACACACGTCCCCACCGAACACATGCAAACCCACACAGGCACGCATCCATATACGCTCTCTCAGGTATGTGTGTAGAAGCACACATGCACTGCCATTGCCATTACACCCTGATATGTCAGCGTAAAAAGGAAACATCATCTTCTTGTGAAACCCACTAACTCCATCATGCCAGGGGAAGAAAAGGGGCTCTGAAGATCAAAGGAAAACCAGAATAAAGGAAACTGGGGGGGGGGGCAATATTCACTAACCTCATCTATGGCTTTCTTATAGCTCTGAAGAATAGAAGAAGAAAGAGATGGGAAGAGAAAGAAAGATCAAGTGAATAGTAGAAAAAGAGAGGAGGAGGCCTATAAAAGATTCCCAGAGAGGAGACGACTGTGACAGAAAGAGGTTCTTTGTGTGTCTGTGTTGTTTGACTCACGGCAGGTCTGCTGGGTCTTGTTGATTCACGACCCCCCTCCTGCTTGAGCTTTGACTCTTGATTGGCTCCTGGAGGGGATCCCTCCTGCTTGGTTTGTCCTACCAAAACAAAAAAATAGTGATTAAAAGAAAATTTGCAGTTAAACTGAAATCCAAATATTAGATATTAATTTACTGTGAAACACATTCATTACAAAGTTTTTATTTTTCTCCATCTGTATTTAAGACTGTTTGCTGTCAACAGAGTTAAAAAATAAATCCAGCTAATATTAAGGCATTTCAGCCTCTCTTTCAACGTCTCCATGTGTTTGTCAGAGGGAACTCCATGCATATCTTAGATATCCCTCTGGCCTGTTGTTTGACACCTGGCTCTGCGCTTCTCTCTATCTCCCTCTCTCATTTCCTCTCTTCCATCTCTCCAGAGGCCCAGAGTAACAGGGCACATCAGACAGGTTGATCGGTGCAGAACTGCAATGTCCTGCTGATAGACTTGAAATCCATGTCAATGTATGTGGAGGTACACATACACAGTATGTGTGACCCTCTGCCTACACATTGTTTTTTCCTGGTTCACTTACAAGCATTCACTTGTTATTTGCCAGATTAGGTTTTGGATCCGTCTTATCAACCTGTATTATGTGTTTAAGAGCTTGAGGTTTTATACCTCTCCTCTCAGCTGAACCCCCCTGAGATGAAGGGGACGAGGAAGATGATGAGTTGGAAGAGGTTCTTTGCAGCATAGCGTCCAAAGAGAGTTCAGAGCGTCGCAGGTCAGGGTTGCTGAAAAAGGATGAAAGCAGACCTTTTAAATATGTAGTATCTACATACAAAAGTACAAATGAATACACGTTTTTATTTCTGTTTAAACACACTAAGGAATAACACATTTGGCCTTTACCTTTTCCTTATGAGCTGAGAACCCGTCCGGGGACCCAGACCTACTCCTCCATTAGGAGAGTTTTTCCTGACCAAGGCTGGGGAGATGGAAGTGGTCCGTTGGGGTACCTGGGCAAGCACAGAAACAAGATCAAAATTAAACAAGGCTGACACAACTTTGCTTTTTCTCCTGGAAAAGTGTTCAAAACGTGTATCCTCATCTTTTTTAAGTATACTACTAAACCATGGCAAAGAGGGACATGGCAAAACACTATGATGTACAGTATAGCACTGATTTGTCAAGCAGCTGGAGAGGCCAAAATTCATTTCCGATTCTGATTCTCAACCTTGGGTGGGATGTCCTCCTCTCTCAGCCAAGCGGTTCTGTCCCGATCCCGATCTCGATCCTTGTCACGATCCCGTTCCTCCCTGCCAGCATTGCGTTGTGGAGGTCCCGGGGTGTCAGAAGTGGGGTCTGAGTTCTGACGAGGCATCTCAGGCTTGGGGGAGCCCACACTCACACCCTCACTGAGAGCGGAGTCTTTCTGGTCCTGCAGAGACTGAGAGCCAGACATGGAGCTAGTGTGGGTTTTCACAGGAACCAGGTGAGCCATCTGTGGGGATAAAAGCATTGATGGAGTCAGTTAGAGTTTAGCAGTGTGAGTGAGATGGACAAAGGATGGTTAAGGGTGAGGTGGACAACAATATGTGAGAAGAAGGCACGAAAGGAGAAAAAGAAAGAGGTGATGAAAAGAAATAAAGACAGAAAGAAAAAAGAAAGAAACAATTTGTTAAGAGCAGAATTAAGGAAGTTAATAGGAGTATAAGCAGGTTGCGAAAAGGTAAAAATGATTTGTAAGGAAAGAAGGAGCAATAGTAGGAAAGAGAAAAATAACAGAATAAGAGAGATGAAAAAGAGAGAGTCCAACAGGTATGGGGCCCATCTTATAAGAAGCAGAGGAATTCGTTATCATTTCTTTTGAATTACAGTTCTGTGGGAAACATCAAGATATCTGCATGCCTCTTTTTGCATGCGCACACACACGCACACACACACACACACACACACACACACACACACACACCTGTGGTTCGTTGGAACGATGGATTGGTGGGGTGCGGGCAGGCTGCATGCCCCCGCTGCTGAAGGACTCGGAGCGGGGTGGGAGGGAGGGATCGGAGATACGGTTGGACACTTTGTGCTGCAGCGCTGGAGAGCTCTGTCTGTTCAGCTTAGATCGCTCCTCCACCTGAGGCAGGTCACATACCACTGTCACTCACAACCAATCACCATGTCTGATCCATAATGGGCATCACCCACACACCCATGCACCTCTACAAGCCACTAGACAATCTTAAACATCACTCTCCTCTGCAGTGACGACAACCGCAGTGTGAAAATGTGCTTGCTGGATATTACATAAGAAATTTATGAGAGCCTCTCTTTATATCGCACATTGTTTTAATGACATGATAGGACTCTGTGTGACTAAGTGAAGTCTTGTTTTTCTAGTTAAAACCAGTCTTAACCGTCTCTTCAACTCCATAATTACACAGGTGAGCCATGCCAGACTTCCACAGAAGTCCTTATCAGGGTAAACTAGCAGGCCAACAATAACACAAAGATTTTGTTTTGCACAAAGAACAGGTTCTTTATCCACCCACATCTGACTAAGATTGGGCGCCTGACTAATTTATGTCTCATTTAAGTTGTTTGTGGTGTTGAGGAGTAAGAATGTCTGATGGCTGTAGTGAAAGGGTAAGGATAGCTCCTAATCTCCTTTATCAGATGCCACATTCAAAACAGAATAAAAGAACCATGTAAGCATAAATGTTTGTGTAGTTCCAGTCCATTTCCACTGAACTGTGCTCACGTGTGTCAAAGTAAACACATATGTGTGTGAAAGGGGCAGGACGCTCCTCTTGCCAGTGTAATCTGATTATCAGATTATCTGCTGTGCAATAGGAGAATGTTCCAAGGGATACACCCAGCTGCCAAAATCACACTTTTCCACTCTAAACACTCTACCCATCTGTAGTTTGAGGGTTGAGTGATGGCTCAGCGGTTTCTAGTTTCAACAGCCTCCAGGTAAACATGCGTGCCTTTCTCTTTAAAAGCTTCCTCTAAATCCACATGAGCACACATAATCTAGCAGGATTATTTCAGATTATGACCTGGTTCAAAACAACTATGCAACACCGAGCCATTCCTCAAATCTGTGTTAGTTGCCTGCTACACGGTCAACTACAACGTTGCAACTTTGGCATCTACACATCAAACAGTTTTTGTTAGTTCCTTGAATGAAAAGCAACTACGAATGATGGAATCACATTTAGACAAACAGTCTGCAAATAACCTAAAGAAGAAAAAAAACATTCAGTGGTTTAGGAGGAGTACTGCTGAGATCGAAGTTTGATCTGTGGAGCGTAGTCAAGGTTAGTATATTGACTAAACAACAAGAAAAGAGAGATTAGAAAAAGATGAAGAAAAGCCTTTTGGGTAGTGCATATCTCATTTTTTTGAGGTTGTCATGAGTTCACCACCCAAAAACTCTTTCTACTACAGAGAGAACAGAATATTGGAGGTTAGCTGTTGGCAATGTTGCATCTACACATAGGGAAAAAAATGCCGTATGAGATGAGGAAGAAGAATAGGTCGTCAGAAAGGCATCTCAGGTTTATTAAAAGGATCCCACCACCACTTGGCCAGCACCCATCACCAGGCTAGGATATGATTTACTGGTTGACTGACCTAACTGGAACATGAGATGGGTGGGTTTTCCCTGATGCCATCAAACCCGAGATATCTAGAAGTAGGCTCATCACGGTGCACTGTGGGAAACTGGGGGGCAGGGGCCATCAGGGGGCAGGCAGGGGGGGAGAATGAGTGGTCTAGCTAACTAAGCTACTGTATCTACAAATCAGAGGGGTATTAAACTATAACCTCTCCCCTTGATCTCAATCCCATAAATAATACGAGCTATATAAACTGAATACGTAAATGTGTTACTAGCAGTAAGAAAAAAAAAAAAAAATATATATATATATAAGCTTTATAGGGACAAAAGTGGAAATGTAACTTCTACTGTCTGTATGCTTGAGTATGAACATTCTGCATGTATCCACTTGTACTTCTATCTTTGTGGGGAGTTTTGGTATATTTGAATGTTATGTCAAAGAGGTGTTTTAGAAGTATCAAGTCCATATCTGAGCCATAGAAGTAATACAAAAACTTGGTATCCTCCTGTAGTTAAAATGAGTAGGGCGAAGCACTTTTTTAATCACAAATATAGAAGTACAAGTGTGTGTGTGTGTGTGTGTGTGTGTGTGTGTGTGTGTGTGTGGGTGTGTGTGCGCGTGTGTGTGCGTGCGTGTGTGTGTGTGTGCGGTCTTATATACATGTGCTGGAGCAGAGTCTAGCACTCTGTTGCTCCAACAGACCTGACGATGATCTGGGATTGGGATCCAAAGGGAGAGCCTTGTGGGGAGCAGTGAGGTGAACTGTTAGGAAATGAGGTTTGGTTAGGCAAGACTAAGGTGGGGTAATAAGGAGATGCTGTGTTGAACCCAGGGCTGTCAGGAGAGAATGGAGGAGACAAGAAACTGCTGGATGACGATCCTGGGGATGTGGATGGCGACAGTGAGGATGTGGGGGAGTGTGTGTGGAAAATTTGAGGAGAGTTGCGAGGAGAAAGGCACAACCAAGGGGATGGAGAGTTTGAACTTATTGAATTAATATAATTCATGCCTCTGTTTAATAACTCTGCAGGGGCAGAAGCACTAAGATCACACATAGAGGAACTACCTCTAATTGCATGTTGCCACCATCTCACAGAGTTCCTGCAGTTATCAAAAGTAGGGGAAAGTAAGTGATTGTTATCAGGGACTTGGAGAAGATTGCTACTGCTGGGAGCAGGTGAGTAGGAGTTCCTGTGTTTAGATAGGGCAGAATGGAGAACATTTGCAGGGGAGGACTGAGAGAGGAGGTCATTTTGGTCAATTGCTTCCGAATCCAAGGGTATTGTAAGGCTGTCATGACTCAGACTTTGCCTCAACGATTTGTGCCATCCTCCCGGATTATCAAGCTCTATGTCTACATCTATTCTATTGCAGGGTGAGTGTGACCTGCCACGTCGATGGGGACTAACCAGTAAGGACACGGGTTTGGAAGCCGTGGGATTCTGGATCTGTCCTGGAGATATCGGATGAGGTCGAGCCTTAAGCTGTGAGTCTTGAAACATTAGCCCCTTAATGGCTGGCTGACTGGGGACAGATAGAGGTCTATCTCTATGCTTCCCTTTTTGATTGCTAAGCCCTGGTTGATAATCAGAGCCCCGTTTAGAGCTCTTGACAGGACCTTTATTGGGCCCTTGGCCAGCAGACTTACTGTGCTCTGAGACAGACCCATGGCTACGCCCCTTTTGATTGTGTTTCTGAGCTCTAAGTTCTTTGACCTGCTGGCTTATCTCCAGCTTCAACTCTGGATCTAGGGGTTCACCGGGGTCTGCTGAAATACATATATGGGGAAGCTGGATGGAGAGAAGCTGGGGACCATGAGATAGAGTACGCTTGGGGGCCTGAGATCTAGATTGGCCATGAGAGCTAGAAGCTGAAGTTTGAAGCTGGTTGAATGACTGATGATGTCGAAGGCGGGAACGAGGTGGGTTACCATGAGCATGCTGCTGCTGCTTCGGGACCTAGGGGTCACAGTCAGAGGACATTAAGCAACACAGACACACACCAAGCACACTTCACAGGTTAATTATTAAAGAAAAAGAATTCATTTTAAAAGTGTGCTTCGATTCAAAAAGCAAAGTCTTTCCACTACTCTCCTCACAGAGTTCCTGCTTCTAGTACAACCTGCTAAATAAGATAACCACAATACAAGAAGGCCGCTGGTTGAGGTTAGCTTTAAATACATTATTGACATCAGCATAAAAACATTTAGTGCACAGACCTGGTGCTGAGAAACTTTCTTCATGGAAGACAAGCAAGTTCAAAAGACCATGCATATCTTTGCATGTCATGTATATTACCTCTTTAGCCCAGGCAGGCTTGTCGTTAGGATTAATGACATCCTTATAGTGGTAAAGCGGTTTCTTCTCTGCTTGTCTTCCCTCCTGCTGCTGCTGCTGTTGTTGTTGCTGCTGCTGCTGTAAAGACACCAGGTAGGCTCTCTCCTGCTGGAGCTGCCTCTGTAGCCGCTCTGCCTGCCGCTGCTCCTCAACCTGCTTACGCTTGTACTCCTGAAGAAAGAAAGGTAGAGGGTGAGTGGCAGAAAGGAAAAGAGATGAGAAACAAAAAAGTGGAAAATATTTTATATGGGAGCAAAGACACAAAGACAAATTAGCACAAGGGAAAACGGGTGAGGAAGAGGAGGTACCGGTAGATATCGACACAAAATCAGGTCAATAGGTATTAATAGGTATACAACTTTCAATGGATTTATAAACTCAGGGAGAAGATGTAACAGTAGATGCATATTCTAATGATCATTATCCCTCTGCATGTGCAGAATTTAAGGGTTGAGAATGCCGTGAATAATTTTCAAAATGGGAGGAACGTCCATACACATCATTTCTCTTTTGATTGTATTTGAAAATACTTAGTGTCAGATTTGAGCCATGAATTCACATAACAGACCTGATAAACATACAAATTGACCATTGGATTAACTCAATATGGTACACAAACATACTTTCTACAATTCCAGGAAGTCGGAAATATAGCAAATATGGCAAAAAAAAAAAAATCTGCAGGAACAACCGGGAAGAGGAATGTAAAATTGGAATGATGGGCACAGGAATAATGACATAGCACAGCACTGGATTTTGGCACTAGGGGTCATTTTTGTGGCCTGTGGATCTCAAAAGGTTTCCTTTCAAACTTGGCGCAGTTTTCAATTTTTAGCTTTCAAGTGCTTGAGTGATGCTGTATACAAATACTAAAAGGAAATACTTTTTTTTTTTTTTTTTTAATTAAAGATCAG